>JAVBJF010000416.1:267290-302723 GCA_033439095.1 Pseudococcus viburni | reverse complement strand
AATTTTTTCAAAATTTTACTTTTTTTGGATCCTTTATCTCTAAAAAAAAAAAACACAATAATTCGTGAAGGTGAGAACACGAGACAAAAAATACACTTGAAGGGACCTAAAGGGTGGGATGCGATTCACTCCCCTCCCCCCGACACAATACCAGTAGAAAAAGTTGGCAAATTCGTCTTAAATTAGAAAAGCTGGCAATTTCATCCGAAATAAGAAAAGCTGGCAAATTTGACCAAAAAGGGGATGGGTGGACGTTCCCTTTCAGAAATCACAATTATCACTCTAAAATTACCTCTCAAATTCAAATTTTTCAAAAATTTTGCCCTCGCTGCACTCGGTCTTATTGCATTTTATCTGAATCCTACAAACGTGATTTTTTTCGTATTTCACCTCAAAATTATTTCAACTAATTTTCTCCCCCTCTTACAGCTTATTTTCAATGTTTGAAAATCAAATTTTTTTAAAGCGTAGGCCTCGTCGTATTTTTCCTTCGGTACTTTCAAAGTGGAAGTCCCTTACGATGAAAATAATACCGAATTCGTAATGTATGTATTACGACTTTCAAGACATAAATTTCGACACATTTTACGTTATTGTAGACATGTTTTCATTTTCAGGCCCTCCTCCTACCATTTAGAGGAGTAAACATCAGTACAAAACAAAAACCAAATTCGGATTCTTCAACCGAAGGGACAAACTAAATATGTTTTCACAATTTTATAAAAATTTGTACTAAAATATTGAATTGACCGTGTCACAGCAAAAAGGACACATAGAAAAAATGGCGTTTTTGGGAAATCGCAGTTGAAGTTTGAGTTTGAGTATACATTTTTTAATACTAAATTAAGGAATTAAGCTGGGGAAAAAATTTTACCTTAAAATTTCATCTTTTTGCTACAAGAAAACAGCTCGCCCATCACTTGATATCTTTTCTATTTTTTTCTATATTGAAAATAAAATGTTGAGTTATATGTCCATTTTGTTCTGACAAAATTTCATTTCAACCCTTCTACGTTTGATGACGTATAATTTTTCCGGAAGTAAAAATTTAAAAAAAATCTTCATACAAAAGTTGAAGAGAATGAAAAAAGGAACATTTTCGTGAAAAAAATTTCAAATTATCTCTTCAGGGAGCGGATATATCGCACTTTGAAAAATGGCAACTTTTTTTCATATTGGATTGAGAAAACTTCAGAGAACACGAATCGCTTGTCGCATCAAAAAGGACATATGCTGAGTTATGCCCTTTTTGTTGTGACACATTCAATTTTGATTGAACGAAGAGAGGTGTCTCCTGTCATATTTCACGTATTTTTATTACTTTTGAGCAAAAAATTACAGGTAGTCAGATATTGTGTTTACCGCAATTGGTATCCAACACAGTATCTGACTATCTCCATTTCTGAATTTCTACAACTTCCAAATGTGGGACTGGGTTTTTCTTCATCCCATAAAATGATCAAAAAGGGTCCTAACAGCCACCGAATGCCCCTAGTATGTAGGGAAAAGTACAAGTTGCGCGCCAGCCCCCCTCCGGCCCGGGCCGCGCTTCGCGTGGCGCTTAATTTCAAACACGATTCTTTATGAGGGGGAACACAATCACATCATGAAGAATTCGGAATAAAAAAATGCAGTAAATTCAAAATAATATAATATGTTCAAGAAAACAAAAACATAAGGCTCATTCCATGTCAACTCGACCAGGTTTTGACCTTGGGTCTTCCGATTTCGCTCAAATTTTTTTTTACAAGTTCCCCTCGATGGTCTAATGAAGGAATCACCGTCATTTCGATCTTAATCCTTCAGGAGGGCGGGGGGTGGCCCTTGTAATTTTCGTATAATTGGGATTTTTTGCGAAATGGCTCAACTTTGAAGGCGCATATCTCAAGTTCGGTCATGTCCAAGATGAATCTGTTCATGCGGTTTTATAGAGAATTGAAAGCAAATTCAAAATTGATAATCATATTTCGAAAAGTTCAAAGTTGAACTTTTAAGAAGAAAGCTCAACTTTCATGATAAGTACAAAACATGAGGGCCCCCATTTAAAAATCTGAAAAAATTACTATGGAGAGAACTTTTTATGTAATTTTCAACTAACTACTTTTCAAGATGGGATCTCAATACCCCTGGGAGGCACAGGGGTCCTCAATTTTGGTCAAAATTCAAGAAAATGTAAAACGTGAAGTAATATATCGATTTCTACTAATTCGAAGGCACTGAGTTCGAATATGAGCTCAGTTTTTTCATCCGACCCCTCTGAACCCCCCATCAGCCCCCCTGATTGGGTTAAAATTCAAAAAAATGAAAAATAACGTGTGACGTGTCGTTTGTCGGGGTTTTAGAGCGCTGAGTTCGAATATTTGCTTATTTTCCGGATTCGACCCTTGGGTGCACCCCTAGCACCCATTTTTGAAAAAAACATCGTTTTTCAAATTTTTTAGCAGTTTGGGAGTCAAAATGGAGGGATGGGGAAGGAAATTACAATTGTATGAAATATTTGAGTCAACAATGCGAAAAAAAGTTTCATTTCTCGAAAATCTTTCTTTTTTCCAAGTCTTTGTAGGTACTCACTTTCCACCCTCCGAAAAAAAGCTTCTGACGCCATTGTATCTATATGTACTTGACAAATCAAATTTGTGAATCTTAAGCTTAAAATTTGAAATCAGAGGTATCGAGAAACCTCATTCTAAGTCTTCCAAAAAAATTTTGGTGGAGAACGTCCCCTTTTAGAAATATGCTCCATTAGTAAAATCTCCTCCCAAATATAAATTTTTCAACAACTTCTGCCTCATATTTTTCCCTTTTCATAATTTAGAAATAATCTAAATCCTAGAGAAGTCATTTTTTCGTATTTTTCCTCAAAATTATTACAACTAATATTCATTATATTTTTTCTCCATAAAACTTATTTTCGACGTTTAAACACCAATTTTTCAAAAGCTTTGGCCTCGCTAAGCTCGTCCTCTTTGTAATTATTCTTGAATAGTTTCAAAGTAAAAGTGACCGATTTTTTATTCAAGTTTGTTAATCCAAAACATGGTTTTATTGCACTTTGAATTGGAAGTTTACAAAAATTTTTCGCCCTCGCTTCGCTCAGGCCTAATTCATTTCTCTTATTTTCAGATTGAAATTACAAATTTTTTCAAATTAAATTGCAATTATTTTGAAATTTTTTACTCTCGTTTCAATCTAGATAAATACCTCGCTTCGGTCGAACCAAATAAACAATTTTAAGTAGACAATTGCCGGTTCATTTTTTTAAAATTGAAATATCAATAATATTGGCGAAATATAGTTGGGAATTTTGAGAATTTGAGTCGGGATTTTCATCAACCCCGCTCCTCCCCGGAAATTGTCTTCGGTACGTCACTGCACCTCGTGGATCGCAGGGTTTACAAAAAACAAAGATCAAATTCACAATACAGTCATCGACATAATTATTTTACGACTCGTAGATTCTGAAATTGACACCTATTGTTCTCTGAAAAACAAAATAAATCCTGAAAAAGGGAGTAAAAAAATAAAATTGGGGAAATTTACAAAGTGCACATACACTGAAAAAATATTTTAAATCCAATTCAGTGACGTGCAAAAAAACAGTGAATGATACTTCAAAGCAGGGCTGACATGTAAATTTACATTCTATTGAATAACTAATCAGTAAAATACAAAAAAAGGTAACAATTTGCCAAATAATTGATATATTGCTTTAAAAAAACACTAAAATATAAACTTCTTGGCTGTTTTGTTTTTAACATGGATAATTATGAATATGCTTTAGTGCTGGGTGGGTTTAAAAATCGCAAGCTCGAAAAAATTGAAAAATAGGTACCATAAAAAAACAGACATGAAAAAATAAAGAACCTATATTTTATTAACTCTTTTCTGCATAATCAACACTAATCTGTAATTTTGATGTACTTTTTAATGCCGAGTTCGAATACGATTTCAGTTTTTCTCCATCATATGTTCTATTCAATTTTTTTGAAAGCTTAATTTTCCCAGAAAATCGATTTTTTTTTGTAATAAATCACGTTTTCAATATTTCTCTTTGTAACACTTGATTGAAGTATCACGGGTCGGCAATGCAATAATTTTTTCTTACATAATCAATTCTGATCGGTGATTGTGCCCCTGGTTTTTTCTGATTTGAACTTTTTGTTGAAATTTTTTTACATCCTAAATTCTACTTTATAAGCACAGGAAGGGTTCTACGAAAAAATTATGGAACATAAATTGTAGAGCATAGGTAAAATTTCCTATTAACGGAATCCAGTTGGTTTTTTTCCAAGAAACTTTGTTTTTGAGATATTTTTAATAAAAAGAAAAATGAAAAGTTTATTTTTGAATTTTTGACTGAAATATTTCTGAAACTTAATATTCTAGAAAAAAAAACAAATTGAATTTTACAGAAAGAAAATTTTACGCTTTACAATTTACACTCTATCCATTTTTTTTTTTTTTTTTTCGTAGAATCCTTTCTTTGCACATAAAATTGATTTCTAGTGTCAAAAGTTACCATTATTAAAAAGTGCATACTTAACAAATTGGAATTTTTATACAATTTTTTCCGTGATAAGCGCGAAAAAGACTATCAAAATCATCCATTAAATTTCAGACAGCATTTTCCATGTTGACCTGTGTAATTAAATTACGTTATAGTGCAGAGAGTCAAACCAAAAAATAGGAGACCACATTTTAGTAATAAAATTTTCAAATACCATTGAGACTGACAATTTTTTAAATTTATAAAAATTTAGTAAAATGTTGACGAATTGGTATATTCAGCTAAACTTTTACAGCCATGGAAAAATATTTTCAAAAACTAGAATGGAAACGGGTAATTTTGACATCATCCCTTTCATGTTCAAAACAAACACTAAAGTATAAAATAACCATACTTCGATCCTTTCTAAATGATGGTATGTCATTTCTAGTTAATGGTCTTGGTAGCGAACGTATAAAGCACAGCCCCTGATCTTACCTACAGGAATGTAGAATACAATTGAGTATAAACGGCAACGTTGATGGAGGCGAAAAGTGTTGATGGTACATTGTATATTATGCTACAGGAGCCAAAAAAGTTGGTTTACTGGTGGAGTCAATTGGACTCTTATACATAAAAAAATATACAGAAAAAAAATTTGAGAAATTTTTTCCCCTCTCAGTGTGCTCTTACTAATTTTGATACGGGGAATCTAATTATGCAAAGTATACACGTCTAAATTAATTTCTACTACCGGAGGCCAAGGCGTCTGTATTACCTACGGAGGAGAAAAGGTCTCAGTTCACGTATATATAATTATGGAATAGTTTTTATTTTTTTCCGTGTACCTGTAAAATTCTACGAAATGAATCCCAAGGTTGAGTTTCTCCCGGTTACTTTCACCTTATAACATGTTTGGTAGGTTGCCTCACCATTCCCTTCTTCACGAAACTGCGGTGTAAATTACCCACTCAAGAACGACATTCGAAATTCTAAATCGCGTGTCGTGTCACTTTTTTGAAGTTCTACACTAATGCTATCGTGTTATTTTGAATGAATGTACATAATATTGTTTTCTTTGAGTTGTAAATTAGTAAGTACATTACTTTATTTTAAAAAGGCATATACTTACGATTAGACAAAAGTGTAATCAATTTAGGCGGAAGCTACATAAGTGGCAACTGGCAACCGCAACTGGCAACTCGGCAACTTCATCATTTTTTTTTAAATTTAATTTCCCGAATTTAAGCAACAAAGCAACTTTTTCCCGTGCAATTAATAACATATCACAGAAATCCCACGGAAAAAAGTTGCCGAGTTGCTTACATTCGGGCAACTAAATCAAAATAGTTTGATTTAGTTGCCGAGTTGCCAGTTGCGGTTGCCAGTTGCTGGTTATGTAGCTTCCTCCTTAGGCTGGAATGTTAAATCATACCTTAAAATTTAAGGTAACCTTAATGGTTTTAAGGAACATTTTCAGACTTTCTGATTGGTTGAAAATGCGATAAGGAACTTTTAAGGTTACCTTAATTTTTAAGGAATGTTTTGACATTCCAGCCAGATCAACTGGACACTGGAACACCTAACTGAATTTTTTGGGAATTTGATTCAAAATGAAAAAAAATACAGTAGAATCCGCTTAAGGGCATAGTTCGCATTTCTTTTTGCCTACACGCCCCCCTGCCAATTTACATTACGCTTATGGGAGTTCATGAAATATTACTTTACTCGAAATGAGAGTGATGAAATGGGCTCAAATTTGATTTCGCGATGGTCTCTACAATCCTGTGCATGGATTGCTCGTTACATCGAATATTTTACGAGAAAATTTAATTTGAAAAATCGGTGAAAAATCCACTGATTTTTCAAATTCAATTTTCTCGTAAAATATTCGATGTAACGAGCAGTCCATGCACAGGATTCTAGAGATCATCGCGAAAAATGTATATTTCAAATTTGAGCCAATTTCATCACTCTCATTCCGTGTAAAGTAATATTTCATGAACTCCCATAAGCGTAATGTAAATTGGCCACGGCGCGTATAGGCAAAACGGAATGCGAACTATGCCCTTAAACATTAACCAGCTGATTACGTTAAACGAAAAAAAAAAATCGTGTAAAACGTATTCACTACATTTTTATGTACCCATAATTTTACCTAAATATCACAAAGCGAGTTCCATACCATAGATCTATTGTCAGTCTACATCATTTTTTAAAAATTAACGTTTCATAGGACTAAAATATTTTCACTAATTGAATTTTTTCAAAACATAAATGTATTGATGAATAGGTATCTTTTCCGATAAATTTCCTAATAAATTATTTCTTCCAAAAAAAAAGGCCAACTATCCTCTTGGCTTCCGCTTTTCTCTACGATGCACTGTTTGTGAAATATTTTCAAATGACTGAATAAACTTTGAACTACAAAAGCTCTACTTTCAATGCACCCATCGACTTCAAGACTTAATCAACTTTTTTACCCACACACATTCTAATCACTGTAAAAATTTCAAATCGATTGGTCAATTTAATTTATGTTGTCAAAGAGAAATTTCAGAAAAATGAGCTTTAAAGCTCCAAAGCTTAGCTTTCTATGCACAGAGTGTAACCAAAACACAATCGGTTTTTTTTCTGTACGTTGTACACTTACAGTAAAAATTTCAAAACGATTGGTTCAGTTGAACGAGAGAAATTGAGTCAGAAAAATTGACCAATCACAGGCCTTCCAACTTTGACCTCAATTTTCTCCAAAACTGTGAGCTTTTAAGAAAAATTCATGATAACCAAAGTTGTAGAGCTTGAAATTCCTGATAATCCTTTTGACCTCCATTTTTCTCCAAGATCCATCGTTTTCGAGATATTTTTGAAACCCTGAATAAACTTTGAACTTCGAAAGTTCGACTTTCCAAGCACGGATCTACTTCAAAATAATTTAATCAGCTCTTCTCCTATATACGTTCTAGTCACTGTAAAAATTTCAAGTCAATTGGTCAACTCTAACGCTAGTTATCGCGTCAGAAAAAATATCCCAAAATTGAGCTTTAAAGCTGAAAAGCTCAGCTTCCTGCACACAGAATTGCACCAAAATCTAATCACCTCTTCTCCTCCATGATCTAGACCCTAGGTACTGTAAAAATTTCAGCCCGATCTGTTCAGTTTAGCGAGAGAAATCGCGTCACAGTGCTCTCATTTTACAAAAACACTTTCAATTACTGATTAAGAGCTCTGTCCGCCCACCACTTTTTCCATTTTTTATTTTATTTTTTGTTCCATTTTCGACTTTGATGCCAATTCTATTTTGGAAATTTTTTTTCAAGAAAGTAAGGATTTTTTCATGGCGGATTTCACCATTATATCATAACATTTTATTATCAAAAGTTTTTCATTTTTTTTCGCAGAAGAGGAGGAAGTTTTTTGGGCGGATTTCACCTTTATATCATAACATTTTGTTATCGACATTACTTTGGGTTTCAGTCCCCACTGGGCGGGAAACTACTTCTTTTTCGGAGATTTTTTTGCTTATACTATCTTTCAGAAATACGCCAATACTAAGGTTAGGGTGACAATGAAATGTATGGGTAATTTTTTTTTTGATTTTGAAATTGCTCACCCCCAGAAGTGTTCATTTGTATGAAAAAAAATTATTCCCAGCATTTCACTTCTCTGAGTTTAGTTAACCTGTGTCGCCGGGCACTGAAGTTGAGGAAGCGACGCCCGAGCGCGTTCGATGCTACTCCGCCACCGTACGTGATGGTGAAGTTTATTGAGTACGGGCTACGTTACACAAATGTTCTTACGTCGTTATGGGTGTCAGGGGAGGGGTAGATTTTAAAAATACTCAATAAAGAATCGTTTTAGATTATCTAGAGTATATCAAGTCTGTTTCGAAATTTTTTTTTGTGATCTTCTGTCTGTTGAAAAAGCTTGTAAATATAGAGATTTTTTTCTGAGTTGTTTCGATGTTTTTCACACAAAAATCGATTCTCAACTATGGTCTGCAAGTATTTCACACTTGAGTATTGTAAAGAAAAGAGAATGTGGCCAAAATTTTCCAAAAACTTGGGGTTTTCAATTTTTGAGGGATGATTTAAAGTGAAAAACATAGAAAACAATGGAAAAATCGCTATATTTACAAAATTTTTCAACAGTCATAAAATCACAAAAAAAAATCGAAACAGACTGGGTATACTCTAGATAATATAAAACCATTCCTCATTGAATAATTTCAACACCTACCCCTCCCCTGTCCCCCATAACAACGTAAGAACATTTTTGTAATGTGGCCTGTACGCAAAAACTTCACCACCGCGTAGGGTGTCGCGGTAGCATTGAAAGCGCTCGGGCGTCGCTTCCTCAACTTTGAGTGTCTGGCGGTACATGTTAACCTCAACTCAGAGAAGTGAAATGTTGGGAATAATTCTGATCGATGGGTGGGGACCCGTGCCCTCCCTCCTCCCCAATTCTGAAATTTCAACAACCAGTCAGATGGGAAAGGAGAGGAATTTTTTCAATAATGCACCTACCTCTGTACATTGAAAAAATATAAATGATAATCACCTCTATTGGGATGGGGTGTACCATATTTCCTTTTTCAGTGTAGGTACAATGTAATAATAATTCATATGTGTTTCAATTATGCTTGTTACTTGATCAATGATCAATATCAATGTGTTTGAATTATTTCAATTGGCATTACTTCTGAGTAATTTTCATTACATTTTGAGATGAGGCGAGAGTTACGAGTCCTTCCCCCCCACCGCCAACGATCAGGCTGAAAATTTTTTGATGCAATACCTACCCATAAGAATATGTCATTTTCGTGATTTGGCCAATTCCCTTGCTCGTATCAAGCCCCCCCCCCCTCCATTATGTCTACAAGAATGGCTGTGGTATCATTAGATTCTTTATACTCCAGTAAAAGATTATTGTTGCTTCCATGGCCCCGTTTTTCCCCTTACAAAAGAAATTATTCAGTGAATTGTGAGATTTTTGTTGAAATTTCAAAATTGGGGACGGGGTGGCACGGGTCCCTTCTCATCGATCAGGCTGAATTTTTTCTGTGTAATACCTACCATCCCACAAAGGAAAAAATTAGCGAGGTGGCACAACCGATATCTAACAAAAAATTTTCACCTTAATATTGGCGTATTTTTGAAAGATAATTCGTTGGGTGGAAGGTGAATTTTCAAAATTTGGGTTTCGTCAAACTAAAAATTTATTATTTGAAGTTACTTACTCTCTCCCCTTCACATCACACCGTTGTTGGGGAGATGGTTTTGGTTATAATGTGATTCATTAGATATGAAAAGTTTTTTTTTTTTTTTTTGTGGGTTCAGACTACTAGGTCTATCAGCCCATGCCAGCAATAATTAGAATTCATTAGAAACGTATAACACCATTGGTGAACGCTGTCACCTCCTGTATAAAGGAACTTGAAAGTCACATTAAATATAAAGTAACTATTAAGTATTTCAAAAAATGTGTACGTCAGCAGCTCAGCACAGGTAGTGCATTAGGTATGCAAAAAACCGTAAAAAAAACTTCCAGTTTGACGAAATTTTGAACCCCGTATCTCCTCAAACGCGATTCTGGGGGCCTTCGAAAATATCTAGATTTATTATTCAAGATAACGACTTGTCATATCTGCAATTCTAAATGGTTCAAAATTTTTTATATCACGTACAGAGACCAAAATATTCAAAAAAAATCGAAAATTTATCAAGATTGAGAATATTGTGGTACCTTCCTACTCCTTTCCATGAAGACGTGTGAAGTTCGGATGTGAGTCTATAGATCGGGGTTGACCTCTAATATCTGAATATCGTATTGAAAATTCATTCCTGACCGTTATGTGAGGTGTAGGGGCAAGACACTGCGATTTTCAGGCATTTTTCACAAATATTGGTAAATACGACGAGGGTTAATTTGAAATTTGGAGCACTTCTAGTTATCAGATTTCAAAAGTAATGGCATATTCATGTTCAGGGAGGTTGAAATATATGAAATCGACCCCAAGAACGTCGACTTTGCTCAACCTTCCCACATGAGGGGGGCTGGAGCCTCAAAAAACCACCCCCTCGCACCCCCAATGGTGAATTGAAAGTGATTCCCATTCTCTAAAATGTTGTTTTGGTCTTGTTTTTCATCATACCAACTTTCATGCTTCTTTCATCAAAAGCAATTTTTTGCAGTTTGCTACTGTACTAATTAAGATGTGAATTATAAAATTTGATTTTTTGCACCCCCTCCCCCATTTTGGTTTTTTTTGAAACACATGATAGCTCTATCGGATGTAGAATTGGACGAGGAACATTTTTAGTTCTTACCAATTTTCCCTTAAAATGCGTTTTAAACCCGTAATAAGTGTATTTTCAGGCTGAAATTGAGAAAATGTAAATAAGGGCCAACTTTAAGCACCCCTAACTGAGGTTAGGATCGAGTTATGTCGAAAAGTGAAAAAAGTCCATTTGATAGGAAATTTGATGTAGATTTTTTTTTATACTTGTTATTTTTTGATTTGAGGCTTCCCTGAGGTGGTAGAGACGAAAAACCACTTTTTTTTGGGGGGGGGGTTCCCTCCTGGGGTTAGCTCCACACTTGGGGAGCGGACATTTTTTTATGTTGTAACTGACACTAGACCCCTGCGCCGCCGCGCCACGCCGCCGCCGCCGCCGAAAAAACGACAAATTTTGTCGACGCCGCCGCCGATTTTTTTATCGGCTGACGCCGTTTTTTTTTTCAATATATTTTTTTGTCCTAAAAAATAACTTTTCTTGAATTCAAATTATTTCAAAACAAAGTTCCTTTCCCAGGAAAAAAAAATTGGATCCAATCGGATCTAAAAAAAAACGCCATTTTTCAGATCCAAATAGATCCACTTAAAGACATTTTTCTCCTTGAATTAAGATAAATTCTATTCCAATTGGATCTTTTTGGATCCAGTTGGACCTAACTGGATCTTTCTGCATCTAATTTTTATAACTCCACTACAAAAATTTTTTCTCCTTTACAGGGCAAAGAAATGTTATCCAATTAGATTCAAAAAGATCCGATTAGATCCAAAAAGATCCGATTAGATCTAAAGAGATCCGATTAGATCCAAAAATATCCAATTGGATCCAAATTGTTTCAATTTAAAGAGAAAAATGTCTTTAATTGGATCAATTTGGATTTGTTTGTATCTACCTATATCCGCTTGGATTTGATTTCATAGCGCTATTTTTCAGATCCAATCAGATAAAATTGGATCCAATTGGACCCATTTTTTCCCCCAGGGTTGTTCAAATATAAGTTCAATTTTTTAATTTCATTCTCACAAGCATAAATATTCACGTTTTGTCAATTTTTTGTAAAAACTCTATTAAAAAAGTGTAAAAATGTCGGCGTGAGCCGCCGCCAGCTCACTGTGCAGCCGCCGCCGAAAATATTGATTTTTTTCGGCGCGCCGCCAGCCGCTGACAAAAGGTCACCCTAGCCGCCGCCGATGGAGCAGATTTCGGCGCAGGGGTCTAACTGACACCATTATACATCGTATAAACCAAAATCCAGCTTAATGGGAATTTTTTCTAGGTTCGAGCTAATTTGACTGGACTATCAGTATAGTGTACCACTCACGCAAGTTTGAGAAAATTTGGTTGAAAACTCGCGAAAATAAAAATTCTTAATTAAAAGACTGAAAAAAAGAACGTTTTGGCCCATAACTAAGGATAGGGGAGGAAGTACTAGAATTTTTAGTTTGGTTTTTGGAAATTTACTTCCTTAATTTTTGTCAGTGAAATTTCATTTTTTGGTTTTCACTTTTCCTAGTTATTCAAGTGTTCTAATTTTTCTGTGAAACTGATTTTTATTTTCTAATTTAAATATTATATCTCTTATCTGATTTTTTTATTCATCATTTATTCAAAATGTATGTCTTTTGTCCATTAAATCATGAATTATTCAAAAAAAATTTTTCCCTCGCTACGATCGGGATAATTTACACTCTTCTCCTACAAAATTTATCTAAAATCCAATTTTTTTTGGAAACTCACTTTTAATGAGCTGTGATGAGATAAGAATGCCATGATGCCCTTGACCACGATAGATGTTGAAAAGAAAAGGGAAGGAATGAAACAGAATTTGAAATTAGTGGCCATGTTTTGGAAAACATGTATGAAGGAAAAGTAGTGAATTTTCATCTTTTAAAAAGACCTTTTTTCGCAAAAATTTTCGCCCTCGCTTCGCTCGGGCTAAACACGTTCGTATATTTCCATAAAATGATTTCTATTTCATCTCCTCATTGACTTTTTTATTTATTGGTACAAACTAAAAAATTGCAAGGGATTGGGTGAATTTATAAAGTTGAGGCATGTGTTTTTCATTTTTTTTGCGGATGGAAGGAGATGGAGGAATAAAATATACTGAAATTTTTGAACTTTCAGCCCAGGAAAATATGAATTTTTATTTGCTTGATTTGGTAGACACCCTGGCATAATTTATTTCATTTTTCAAAACTTAATTTTGTGTTGGAGTACTTTGTTTTCTATTTTTTATTTTTATTTAAAAATTTTTCTGCAGGTAATAAATTCAAATTTTCAAATTTTGTGAGGGGGAGTTGGGTAAGCTCAAAAATTTTCAGAATTGAATTAACATTTTTTTTGGCCCGAAGAGGAGCATCTAAAGATCTCGTAAGAAGTACGTAATATCTAAATATTGATTTTGGAAAAAAATCGTTAGAACCCCATGCATTTTATATCATTTTTACCGATACAAAATTTCGGGATGTAAGCACATCACGTGAAAAATTACCCCCTCCCCCATTTCCCCTTGATTTACAAATATCATGTTTAAAAGGTCTGGAAAAATTTGAAATATTGGTCTGGAAAACCTGGAAAAGTCAGGGAAAATCATATCTGAAATATAGTGGACACCATGATTTAAGATATTCCCGTAATTTAATATGTGCATGAACAATTGTTTCAGACATTTGGTAATTTTTAATTGCTCAATTGGCTACCATAGAAGAAAAAAATGGAATATGAAGCGAAACCTACCACATTGAAAGTGGAACCTACTACACTGAAAATGAAACGTAACCATTCGCAGTGGTATGAAGAAAAGAAAAAACAAGAAGGTTACGGTAGGAATAATTATTCTACCTCCTTGTAATGCTTTCAAGCTAATTTACTTCACACATATTTCATCAAGTATCTCTCAATTCATTTTCAGTCCCACTAGGTTGGACCGTACCATGCAATGAAAGCTCAGATTGTGGCCCATTAGCCACCTGTATTAAATCATGCAGACACTATAAAGAGGACTGTACCGGTAATATTAAAAGACCTTTTTGCTTATGTGAAGTAGGTCTACCTCTACTGGAAAACAGAACGTGTGTCACCTCTGGTAAGTAATACATACGAGCATTGTTTTGTATCATTTTTTTCATAACTTAAGTGCATAATGTACACCATTATACATTTGTTGCTTAATGCAAATAGTATGTCTCTATGAGCGACCAAAATTGTAGTGCTATAAAGTAATTCAAACTCCCTTCAACGTTTTTCGTAAAAGTTTATCATTTGACTACACTGTTTTTTGTAAACAACAAGGAGGATAGAATTTTGTTTCTGTTTGCCAATTTCGGAATTTTGTAATTTTTTATGATGTAGGTAATTTGCAGGGGTGCAAAACTGAAATAAATTAATTTTTGGTTTTTGGTTTCAGTTACAGTTTTCACCTTTGTTGGTAATTGGTTTTTTGGTTTTCGGGTTTTGTCCAATATATTTTGTTTTTGGTTTTCGGTTATTTTCAGGGGTGGATTTTTTTTAATTTCTAATTTTTTTCAGCCAAGTATGGCATATTTGATGCTTTGATGGTTTAAAATTTCTAATTTTAATTTTTTTAAATAAAAAATCAACTTGGAAATTTACAACAAACCATCTAATCATAAGTAACTATTTTCTAATTTGAAATTTGTGCACATGTGTGCTAAATTATAAAATGCCTTAGCAAAATGCAGTTGTGGATAACAGAAACAAATAAAACTTATCCTGAGAAGATTAGAACCACTTCATGCACAAAGGGTTAATCTCTCTCGGGTATTCTCATAGAATTACCACCTAGAAAGTCCCATAGCAGTACCGATCCTGCTATGGTCCATAAACGCATAACACTGTTAGAATCATTAACACAGATTACTTTTAGAAACTTTATTTACTTTTAGAAACATTGAAACATAACACTGATAGAAACATTTAACTTACACGGTGGGAAAATAGACGGGACTGTACCCAGCACAGCGGCGAGAGCTACGTGTCGTAGCTCCCACCACCAGCCAGGCACTGCTTCTTCGTAGCTCGTTGTACCAACGAGCGGACCGCGCTGCCGGTTCCGGCACCCCCGGTCTTCCCACCCTACACGTACCGTGACGGCGGGGAACGGGCGGGCCAAGTCCCCCTGTGACATATGCCCCCTCGGGTCGAGCAGCTGGCAGCAACCGCACGTCCGTTGGGCGACACTAGCCACAGAGCAGAGCCGGACCCGGCCCGCACCCCTGCCCCCTCGGGTTGACCGTCGGGTAGGTGGGTGGTTCGAGGTGTCGACCCCTAGCAGCACAGTCCGCATCGCAGTACGGTGAGCTGGATCAGTCGGCGGCACAAATACATCGATACGATGTATTTGACTTCCGGCGCTGACCTCTTGTTTCGATCGTACGTCCGGTTGGTGCGAATGCATCGCTACGATGCATCCGGCCTCCGGCGCCGTCGTTTGATCTGTTTTATCGCTTCCGATCTGTGATCTTGGTGCTCTGGCCGTACCTGGAATCTCTAAGATTGCAGCTATGTGCTTTTAGCAAATTCGTATCGAATTGCTTTTGATCAATCGCTGCGATTGAGTTTGAGAATCTTTCAAATTTCTTTTACCTGAAAAAATCGCGACGATGTTTTTCTTGGGTACAGTCCTTACCTATTACCTGTACCAAGTTACAATTTAGAACAGATTTTGATCGAGGACTTTTACTTTCTGAAAAACAAAAAAGAAAATCGAAAACTGGAACATCATCCTTCATTGGCCGGAACATATTTGACTGGATCGGAAAATAAAAAATTTTTACATTTGCCTCAAAAAATAAATTAAAGAAAAGAATATCGACTCGTAATTTAGAACACAATTTGGAATGCAAATAAAGTTTGTATTTACGAAACGTATAATACATTACAAGATACTGGTTATAAAAGTATAAAAATAAATGAACAAGAAAAGACTTAAAAACTACTGACTGGTACTTAAGTAAAAAAAAAAACATATCACTTCTAAAAAAAAAAAAAAATACAGCAGTCTTTGGAACAAAAGTTACTTCAGGAACGATTATTAATAATAAACGAAGAAAAACGTAACATAATTGAACGAGATCGAAAGTTACTAAATTTGGACATATTTACAGACGAAAAGTACACTTTGGTTTACAGAACAAAATTTTATCACAATCAGGTTTACAAAAAAAAAATAAAGTAAAATTACAAACAAAGAAATTTACATATTTACATAATTTCGCTTTCGAAATTTCGGCCTTCTATCGCTACGATGAGAAGGCCTTTTCTCGTAGCTCACCGCAGCACGTCCGAAGACCTACAACTCCATTCGTATGGAGAGGGCCGCGGTGAGTACGGTTTTTGATCGAAAAAAAATATCGCTACGATATTGACGTCAGAGCTGCGCCAGTGACAGCTTGGGAATCTACTGGCTGTCAGGGCCGTTGGAGTCCTGGTCATCGCTAACGATAATTTCTTTTTTCTCGCACTGGGTCTTAAATTAATCAGCGCATCGCCATTAATTTGTTTAGGCGCAGCGTTGGTGCGATTTTTTGAATTTTTCTTTCTTTTAGAAAGGTAATTCTCAGCTGATGGTTTTATCTCGTCGTATCGACTAAATGAAATGTCATCGGCTGCGTCTTTGATGATTTCATCGAGTAGCGATAAATCATCTTTCTTGTTAGCTGATTTTTTTAACTGGTTCGTTATCGAACAGTTGTTATCAGCTAGTCAGGTAGATTTGCTTTTATGCCCCATTTCTCATCGATAGACGACCATTGATAAGAATCTTACCAGGTGCATCCATGACGAAGAAGGGAATTTTCACTAGGACACCGTTGTGGTGGGAGGTGACTTGGACCAGATGCGTCATTCTGTCAAGTGCCCCTGTTGATTCCGGTGTAAATCGTGGCGATTTATTCAAAATCAACTTTTGCACTGGTGTTGGTAATAAATCTTATAGATTTATTTGTTGAAAGACAAATTAATTCTTATTTGAATTAATTTTGATTTTGCCCAAACGTCAGATTAGTTCAAGTTTGAATTAATCTAAGTTTAATGCTGAGACAGTGTGCAAATTGCTAGCTGTGTAAAATCGAAACGGTTTATTCAGCACTGAATTTGCACGGTGTAAATCTTTAGAGATTTACTTGTGATTAAAATTATATTATTTCTATTGAGAAATAATTATAATTTTGAAAAATACGTGCCCCTGTTGATTCCGGTGTAAATCGCGGCGATTTATTCAAAATCAACTTTTGCACTGGTATTAGTAATAAATCTTATAGATTTATTTGAGAAAATTTCAACTGGTTCGATTTCGAATTGATTAAAATTTTCGACCTAAGGTAGAAAGTGAGCAAAATAATTCCTGCAAAAAATCACACTGATTTATTTAGAAATTAAATCCACACTGTCCAGTGATAGTGAAACTTAAAGTTTCACTTGAGGTAGTCGTATTAATTCTTATTTGAATTAATTTAGGTTTAGTCCAAAACGTCTGATTAATTCGTGTTCGAATTAATTCAAGTTTAAAACTGAAATGTGGAAAAAAATTGCTATCTGTATAAAATCGTATCGATTTTTCAGAATGCAATTCGCACTTTCCTAAATAGTAGATCTCAAAGATGTACTTTATAAGTTATCAGAATTCGTTTTCGAATCAACTTATTTTTAGAACTGAAATTAATATCTATCTATATCGATGCGATGTATTTAGTATTAAAATCTTGATGTTCGATGATAGTGAATCTAATATTCACTTGAGACGTGATATTAATTCTACTTGAGAATCAATTGAGATTACCTGGAAAATAAACGTGCGAAATTTATTTCCAAGTGTATGAGCGAAATACGCTTATACTGAGTGTTAAATATAACGTAGCGTTTATTTATTACACAGTCGATGATTTCTTAGAGAAATCCTTGCAAAAATATGGAATTCTTGAAGCACAGTAGAAAGATCTTGATGCGAGAAATAACAGCGTCGATACGACATGTAACTAGCAGCTCGGAAAAATATGGAATGAATAACGTGTTCGTTGTTCAGTTCCCGTCGGCTGCGAGTCGCAGCCGCAGCAACGGTGACGGCCGCAGCAGCCCCTCCTCGCTCCTCTCACCTCCGCTGCTGTCTGTCGTTGCGACTGACGGCGCGTTGGAATGCGAGAGTGGGGTCAGAGCTGCGCGTGGCAGAAGCGACGTTGCCGAATCGACATGCGCTTCTGGTCACGTAGCTGTTATATTTTCGCGGTCTTTTAGACGCGCTATTAAAAATTCACTTATATTTCGCGATCGCACTTCTTATAAAATAAGATTATAAAATAAATAACTCTTACAATTACGTTAACACTTATATATTTACGTTAACACTTACTTAATACGCGATTTTCTTAACGAATTAGTCAACAAAAAAGGATGACGGCAGGACATCATCCCCGGGTCTCCAGCGCATCGACTGGAGCTCCCTTTGGGGGGTTTTTTCGACTTCCCTTGTGGGTGATCAGCCCACGGAAATCTCGCACGCACGGGCGCCAATGAGAAGATTAGAACCACTTCATGCACAAAGGGTTAATCTCTCTCGGGTATTCTCATAGAATTACCACCTAGAAAGTCCCATAGCAGTACCGATCCTGCTATGGTCCATAAACGCATAACACTGTTAGAATCATTAACACAGATTACTTTTAGAAACTTTATTTACTTTTAGAAACATTGAAACATAACACTGATAGAAACATTTAACTTACACGGTGGGAAAATAGACGGGACTGTACCCAGCACAGCGGCGAGAGCTACGTGTCGTAGCTCCCACCACCAGCCAGGCACTGCTTCTCCATAGCTCGTTGTACCAACGAGCGGACCGCGCTGCCGGTTCCGGCACCCCCGGTCTTCCCACCCTACACGTACCGTGACGGCGGGGAACGGGCGGGCCAAGTCCCCCTGTGACAATCCTATTTCATTTTATTTTTTAGTATGGTAATTTATCATCCATCTAAAGTCTATATGTACTGCTATGACAGTGGTAAAGGTCGGGTAAATGGTAAAGGTAAATACCATACTAAAAAAAAAAATACAGTAATTTTACATTTGTAAAGAAATGAAACACTTTCAAATATTGATTCGTTCCGTTTCCGTTGCGGTTTCATTTCCAGATTTTTGTTTCGTTTTGTTTTGTTTCGTTTACATTTTCAAAAAATTGCCGATCGACGCAGCGTTCAAAAATGTTTAACGAATTTTGTACCTTGTCTTTTGGGGTCCAATTTAGGTTCACGGGTTAAATGATAATAAAAATCAAGTTCAGTGATCACAAAAACCCCAGAAATCCACTTTTTGGGCTATCAGTTCGCTAGATTTTATATCAGATCTACACATGCGTAATTTATTGAGTTGATGAAAAATTTTTGAACGCCGCGTCGCTTTTTTTCTTTTTGCGATAACTCGCCCACAAGACCACGTAGAAAAAAGGTAAAAATAGTAAAATGTTCGTCTTTCAACGCTCTACAATGTTTGTTTGAACCAATTTTTCGAATTTTTCACTGTAGCTGAGCTATGCTTGGGGGAAAACACGACTTTTTCTACGGAGGGTCCACCCCCCTACTCTGAGATGAGGGGTCAGCCATATATTTTTCTTGTTCTACATAGTAATGCAATATACTATGCAAAAAAACCGCTTCCAAAAGTCGATTAACTCGATTTTTAATAATTATTTCTGTTAATAGGGAATTTTCAAAATTGATTTTTTTCGGAAGGCTCCAGCTCCTTTCCATGACGTCCTAGGGAAAAACTGTAAATAACAAAATTATTTGTTTTTTAATTCTCTACAATTTTTGTATCAACTTTTTTTTCGTAAATGCGTAATTTCGAAAGTTATGGCCGAAAAACCAAAATTTGAACCCCCTCACCCCCCGAAAAGGGGTCAAAATATTCACCAATTTTAGGGAAGTTCGGGAATGTTGAAATACATTTCTTACTGAGCTTATATCCGAAACTTCCCCTTTCTGCTAATTTATTTTGGGTTTGGGCTTTATTTTAGCTAAAAAGTCTGTATTATCAGGGCCGAGCTTTGTAAAGTAAAATTTTCAAGGTTTCGGGGCTTGCGTATTGGGCTTCAGAATAAAAGAATCAGGGCTTTTTCGGGTTTCAGGTCCCATTTCTTTAAATATTTGTGCTGTACAGAATAACAAGAGGATTAAATTTTGATTTGAATTCCGGTTCAGATGCGTTAGGATATCTGGCTCGAGTCCACGCCACAATAGGACACTCACGTTTATCGTCGTTCTGGAACAGAATCATCAATTCGTGAGGCTGGACTACGATAGCGATTTCGATATCTTCTTCGAAATATTCGGTCCGAATTTTATCATATGGCAAGCCAGCGGCTTCCGGACTCAGCTTGTGTATGTGGCCATCTGGGCAATGGTAATACAGCGACCTAAAGGAACATAGGAACAACACGGAATCGATAATTACACCTTAATATTTCTCAACGATACATTCTGATACAATATAACGAGTTTTAAAATTAATAACACAATTAAAATTATCTAAATTAGATGGTAGAAAACTAGCAAGTGATAACTCGATATTGTTAATAGACAGATTCGTATTTTTATGTTCCTGAACGGTGAGGTCTTCGTTTTGAGTTAGACCCTCACTAGTCGCCAAATTTTGAGGAGTTTCTTTCTGCTCCTGTAAACCAGAATCGTGAGGCTGGTCCTCATTATTTTTAGAATTTAATTTATCAGCTTGGTCGGAATGCTGATTCGAATCGCTGGGTGATTTTACGTTAGCTTTAGGCATTTGAGTATTCAACTGGATTGAATCCTCGAATTTACTAATCGGCTTTTGAGACACTTTTCCTACAGGGATTTTCCGGATATGGCGAATATTCTCTCGGATGATAATCTTCGAATTGTTCACGTCTTCCATCTCGTAGACATTATGGTAAATCTGTTTCCGAACTTTAAATGGACCTTTCCATTGATTCGAAAGTTTCGCAGAGACACCAGCGAGTTTTTTCGACAAAACTCGGTTACGAACAAGGACCCGATCACCAGGCTCCAAAGTAATTAGACGTTTGCTTCGCATAATTCGAGATTCTCGTTTTTTGAGGTTTTCTCGAAAATTATGCTGAGCTTTCTCTAATAGTTTGGGGTCCACTGATCGGTTAGGAACAAGGATATCAACGAGAGGAGCGATCTTGAACCAGAATTTATAGAAGAAGAGCTAGTGGAAGTCATAAAAAATTTAAAAAACAATAAAGCAGGAGGGGAGGATAATCTAATAAATGAACACTTCAAGTATGGTATTGGAACTGGCTTAATAAACATAATACTAACTCTTTTCAACAAAATTCTTCTCTTCCAAGAAATCCCAGAAGACTGGAAAATATCTAACATAATTCTGATCCACAAAAAGGGAGACAAACATAAAATAGATAATTATCGACCCATCAGCCTCAGCGCCTCAGCTCGACCTTGTTAAAAATCTTCTCCAAAATGATTGAAAACAGAATAAAGGGTTTCATAGATTTTCAACAACCAGTTGAACAAGCAGGATTCAGAAGTGGCTTCTCCACAATGGATCACCTCTTTACATTAAACCTACTCATTGAGAAGTCTAACGAATATCAATTTGATCTGCACCTTGCTTTTGTTGATTTTAGGAAAGCGTTTGACTCTGTGAACCACCAATTCTTATTTAATGCTCTAAAAAATCAGGGTATCCCCACCACATATATTAAAATCATACAGAACATGTATACCAATATCGCAGCGAGAATTATTACAGACTGTAAAGGGGAGTTATTTGGTATCAGAAAATGAGTTAAACAGGGAGACCCCCTTTCACCCAGACTTTTTTGCTCAGTGCTGGAAGAAATTTTCAGGAAATTAAACTGGAATAATATAGGCATTTTGATAGATGGGGTAAAATTGAATAACTTAGGTTTGCGTACGACGTGATATTGCTGGCAGATAATACAGAAGATTTGGCTAAAATGATTGAAGACCTCCAAAAAGAGAGTTTAAAAGCTAATCTGGTTATAAACGTATCAAAAACTAAAATTATGTCTAAAAATTCGATCCCAGGAAATGATAGGTTAAATTAGAGGTCGGAAATATCGCTAATTTTTTCGTTGTCGACAACTGTCGACATTTTTGAAAACTATCGATAGTTATCGATAGTTATCGATAACTTTTTCCTCGGGGGAGGGGGGTCATTAATGGACAAATTAATCCTGTCATTTATTCATCAAAGTGAGGAGTAAGTCATTTATTGCATTTATATGTATATTCATGAACCAAAAGGGGCAAATTTACTCCGTTTTAGGCTCCCAGAGATACCAATTTAAGCTATCTGAGGTAAATAGGTAGATAATGATAGCAAAAATTTAAAAACTATGTTCAAAAATTTGAAAATGTGTTTTTTAGAATTATTTTTAAACTAGATTTTCAAAATTGCTCAATTAGTTTGTAAAATTACATAAAAACTTTACATTTGGGACCAATTTTTATGCAAAAAAAAGGGGGGAAAAAGTTATCGACAGTATCGGTAATTTGCAGAAAATGTCGACATATCGCTAACTCAGAAAGTTATCGATAGTTGTCGACATGCTATTGATAGTTTCCGGCCTCTAGGTTAAATGATCTCGGAATTGAAAAGGTGAACGAAATAAAATACTTGGGTCAAATGATATCTTTTGTAGACAAATCTGAACTAGAGTTAAACAACAGAATCGCTTTAGGCTGGAATAAATTCTGGTCTTTGAAATATATTTTTAAAGGTAACTACTCCAACAAAAATAAAGCTGAAATTCTAAACAGATGTGTTCTGCCAGTGATCACGTATGGTGCTCAGACCTGGACATTTCAACTTTAATTAAACGTTTAGGTAAAAAAGTGGACTTTCTTAGGATGGTTAGGAAAGTCAAATGGGATTGGGCGGGCCATATATCGAGAGCTAAAGATGAACGTTGGGGAAATAGAGTACTGAATTGAGGTCCCAGAAACACTCGCAGACCTGGGAGACAAAGAGCAAGATGGTCAGATGACATTACGAATTTCCTAAATAATAGGGTATTTATTGGAGTGGCGCAGGACCAGAGTCGGTTCGAACATAAACTCGGGGGGGAGGGGGGTAATGATGTTCAAAAATGCCGACTAAAAAATTTAAAACGGCCCATTAAGAATTCCGAAATTTGGCAATCCGAGAATTTTTGTCTGAGCAGCTTACGTGGTTTCGAAAATTATAGTTTTAATGTCAATATGAGGTAAACAAATATTAGTCCAGTCAAATTAGCATTTCACTTGTAACAAAATGGTGGAAATTTTTTTTTTGCGCCAAAGTGCTTAGGAAGGGGTCCTAATCAACGTACAAAAACCCTACCAAAATCTGCTCGGTGCATTTTCCCCTAGGTCCACATCTTTGCCCCCAAATTCAGTTTTTTTCGATTTTCTCGTTTCCTATCATTTTTTTTGAAAAGTTAGTCGTAAAATTTTACATAAAATTGATTCTATAAAAATTTTTGTACGACCACCCCTTCTTAAGATACACCCTTCTCATTAACCATTGGTTCTTTATTATCAAAAACTGGCTCTTTTAGTAATATTAATTTTTAAAAAAAACTATAAAATAATGCAATTTCTTCAATGTCATGTATGATGTCAGGGGCATACTTGTTTTTACAAAGGACGTAAGGTCATAATTCAACCCGCGCCTCTGTATGAACAAAAATGCGTACCCCAGATATGTTTAAAACAGTCGTAAACTGTAAATTTTTCAATAAAATGGCTTTGGATGAAAGATGCTTAAAAGTTGGTATGATGAACAACAAGACCAAAACAAAATTTTAGAGAAGAAATACAACTCAAAATTTGTCATAGGGGGTGCGAGAAGGTGGTCTTCTAAGACCCCAGCCCCCTTCAATGTGGTAAGGTTGAGCAAAATCGGTATTCTTGTGGTCGATTTCATATATTTTGACCATCCTAAACATGAATATACCATTACTTTCGAAATTCGATGACTAGAAGTCCCCAAATATCAAATTACCCCCTCTCTCATTAACATATATTCATTAAAAATACCCAAAAATCACCTTTTTTTTGCCCCTATACCTCACGGAATGGTCATAGGAATGAATTTCCAATACTATACTCGTACATTGAGGTCAAAACTCTATTTACAGACCCGCATCCGCACTTCAGACGTCTTAATGAGGAGTAGGAGGTATCATATAATATATTCTGAATTTTTATTATTTTTAAATTAGAATTGCACACGGGAGTGAGAGGTGTCGTTATATTCTAAATTTTTGTAATTTTTAGTTCTTTTGTTTCCTAAAAATTTTGATCGCTTAACATACAATGTATAAATAAAGATGGTTATGAGTAAGTCCAGAATTGTAATTGTAGGGATTGGAGGTTTAAGATTTCGCCAAATTGTTAGGTTTTTTGTCTACCTGATGTACCTTCCCTGCTGACATGAACATTTTAAAATATTCGATACTTTTACATCCTTGACCACAAGTCAGTGATTATTATCAAATGCCTACCTATATTTTATTAGCCAAGATGTCGACTTGTCTCATCTACGATTTTAAATGGTTCATTTATTATTCTTCATACAATGCACGGAAATCAAAATATCTTCAAAGTTATTGTAAAAATTTAAAAATAATGAAAATTCAGAATAATATATGGCACCTCCTACTCCTTCCCATTAAGACGTCTGAAGTGCGGATGCGGGTCTGTAAATAGAGTTTTGACCTCAATGTACGAGTATAGTATTGGAAATTCATTCCTATGACCATTCCGTGAGGTATAGGGGCAAAAAAAGGTGATTTTTGGGTATTTTTAATGAATATATGTTAATGAGAGAGGGGGTAATTTGATATTTGGGGGACTTAAAATTTCAAGTAGAATACTTACTTTAATTTCAGGTTCAATAGAACAATGTTAAAATTGATTATCTAACTTGATTAAAAAACAATGGCCACTTACTTATACTAAAAAAATATTAAAAAATAAACATGATAAGGCCGAGCACAGCGACGCCAAAGCTTTTGAAAAATTTGGTTTTTAGACATCAAAAATGAGTTTGGATGAGAAAAAATTTGATGAAAAAAGTTGAAATTATTTTGAGGAAAAATATCATTTTTGTGGGATTTGGATTGTTTTAAAATTATGGAAGAAAAAAAGCAATAAGGCCGAGCGCAGCGAGGGCGAAATTTTTGGAAACTGTTGATCTGGAAAGTAAGTAATTTTGAAGTTTGACTGTGTTTTCTGAAAGAGGACAGTAAACTTAAAATTTAGAAAGGCACAGTTTTTTTATTAATTGTGCTGCAAAATTTCTAAAAAAATTCAATTTATCTACATGACATTTCTGAGATTTTGCCGACTCGCCTTATAATCTCCTAAATTTTGCCGATTTTGCCGACTGAGAGTTTGCCGGGGGGGGGGGGTATTATACCCTCCATACCCCCCATGGCGCCGCCCCTGCGCAGGACCGAGCCGAATGGGCGCGGTTGGCCGAAACCTTTGCCCAAAACTTGGGCTTATCTCAGTATAAGTAAGATTAAATTTTTTTTATGTTTCATATGTACTTCTTATGAGATAATAAAGGTAATTGTAATTGTAATAAAGTGGATCATGAGTGAGTGGATGATTAAAAACTCAGCTCTCGCCTGCGGCTCGCGCTGTAAATATACACACTCGTTTATAATCACCCACTTTATTAACTAGTCATGTAATGTACTATTTCATGACCACTACAAATAGTGATGTGATTTACATCAGTTAACTTCATTTCAGATGACCTCGGGCTTGAACCTCGGCAAACTCCATTATTCGACTCTCAAGTATTGAAAAGTGAAGTTAGTAATAGAATGTGATAGCCTTATTCTTAAAATGCACTTCTTGCTCATGGTGATTCTGAAATTTAATGTCGATGAATTGTTTTTTTACAGGGCAAACGTGCTTTAGGTCCCACTGCGTATTTTTGGCTTATTGCTGTACCAATTGTCTTCGTATTTTTGGGAATCTATGTTTATTTTAAAAAACGTTCTTCATCAAGAGGCTTATTAATGAAGCAAAAACGAATGGCACAAATGAAAGCTCAGCTATTGTAAATTCAACATCCGTGTTCGAGGAAACAACCACGCTAACAAAAGTTTATGTAAAAGTGGAAAAATTTTAATCAGACTAAAAATGAATCATAGTAAATTACATATCTCACGACTACCTTTTCGCTATATGTATCTACCAACCCTCCAAGTTCCATATGCAATGTTTACCTAACCAAAAACCACCGATCATGTCCATTTATTTTGCCCTAAATTTGCATTCTGTATAAATATAGTATAGGTACTTATGTTGGTTGGGTAGTAGGTACCTACAAAATTAACCAATACGATCGCCATTTTACCATGGGAAATTTTCCGAGAGTAATTAATTTTATAATACCCATGTATTTATATTATCAATTTAATATTGTTTAAAGTTTTCTCGACTCTGTTGCTACTTAGCCTAAGCTGTAATCTGACAATAAATGAATTATTTGAAAAAAAATCCTGTAAAAAATTCACGTTAATTATAATTTTATTCGTAAATTTTTGCTCGAGATGTGAAATTTTAACTTGAAAATTACAAGTTTTCAGAAGAAATTGCCTAATAGAAAACCCAATCACATTCGTGTTCAGCAGGTCAAAATACCCCGATAAACACACGTTTCGCGATAATTTTACGTGAAGTCATAAAATTCACTTTTACCCACTTTTTCATTAAGAAAAATCGTGTAGATACTAAATTGTTCATCATAATCAAAGTGGACGACGGGAACAATTTTTTTCACGTTTTCGAACTATATGAACATGTCGCCGTTTTCGAGAAAATGGAGTTCGAAGTTTGAAGGTTTGTGATTGGTCAATTCATGTGATTACATATGTATTTTCTTTATTGAACTTATTTTTCGAAAATATTTCGTGAACGGTGCATTGTAGAGAAAAATGGAGGACAAAAAGATGGTCAGGAATTTCTCGCTCTACAACTTTGGTTCTCATGAACTTTTCTTAAAAGCTCACTGTTCAGGAGAAAAATGAATTTAAAATTTGAGGGCTTGTGATTGGTCAGTTTTTCTGACAAGGTTTCACTCGTTAAAGTGAACAGATCGATTAAAAACATTTATACAATGTGTACCTAGGTATAGGTAGTAGATACATGATGTGGAGAGACCAGCTGATTAATTTTTAATGCAATTCTGTGCATAGGAAGCTGAATTTTCGAGCTTTAAAGCTCACTTTTGGGAAATTGCTTTCTGAGGTGATCACTGACATTGGAGTCAACCAATTGACTTGAAATTTTTATGGGAGTCGAATATGTATTATAGGAGAAAAGTTTATTTAAATTTTGAATTCGATCCATACATTTAAAGTTTAGCTTTCTAAGTTCAAAGTTTATTTCTGTTCTTGAAAATGTGTAGGGAGTGGTGCTTTGCAGGGAAAAACGGTGGCTAAAAGAATAGTTGGGATGGATGCAAAAAGAAAAGAATTGTTCTGCACAGCTCACGGTGTTGGAGTAAAATGACTTTAAAGTTTGAATTCTTGCGATTAGTCACTATAGTTTGTATATAATAGAAGTCCGCTCTTTTGACACGGTGTGTCTAGTTTCTGACGCGATAACTTGCGTTAGAGTTGACCAATTGACTTGAAATTTTTACAGTGACTAGAACGTATATAGGAAAAAAGCTGATTAAAGTTTGAAGTCAATCCGTGCATGGAAATTCGAACTTTTGAAGTTCCAAGTTTATTCAGTTTTTCAAAAATATCTCGAAAATGGTGCATCGCAGAGAAAAACGGAGGCCAAAAGGATGGTCAGGAATTTCAAGCTCTACAACTTTGGTTCTCTTAAATTTTTCTTAAAATCTCACCCTTTTCGAGAAAATTGAGGTCAAAGTTGGAAGGCCTGTGATTGGTCAATTTTTCTGACTCAATTTCTCTTGTTCACTCGAACCAATCATTTTGAAATTTTTACAGTAAGTGTACAACGTACTGAAGAAAAACAGATTGTGTTTTAATTACACTCTGTGCATAGTAAGCTAAACTTTGGAGCTTAAAAGCTCATTTTTCTGAAATTTCTCTTTGCCAACATAAATTAAATTGACCAATCGATTTAAAATTTTTACAGTGATTAGAATGTGTATAGGAAGAAAGTTGATTAAATTTTGAAGTCGATGCGTGCATTGAAAGTCGAGCTTTTGGAGTTCAATGTTTATTCAGTTATTCGAAAATATCTCACAAACAGCGCATCATAGAGAAAAGCGGAGGCCAAGAGGATAGTTAGTAATTTCAAGCTCTATAATTTTGGTTATCATGAATTTTTCTTAAAAAGTCAAACCGTGCATCGAAAGTCGAGCTTTTAGAGTTTACAAGTTTATTCAGTTTTTTTAAAATATCTCGGTAAAGGTGCATCGTAGAGAAAAACGGAGAACAAAAGGATGGTTAGGAATTTCAAGCTCTACAATTTTGATTCCTATGAATTTGTCTCACAAGCTCTCCGTTTTTGGGAAAATTAAGCTCCAAGTTGAAGGGTTGTGATTGGTCAATTTTTCTGACCCAATTTCTCTCGTATATCTAAACTGATCGTTTTGATTTTGAAATTTTTACAGTGAGTGTAGATCTTGCAGGAAAAAAGCTAATTATTTTTTGGTTCAATTCTGTGCATAGAAAGCTGAGCTTTGAAGGTATAAAGTTCATTTTTGTGACTCTATAATTCAAGTCGGAGTTGACCAATCGACTCAAATTTTTTATAGTACTTAGATTGTGTGTAGGGCAAGAGATTATTAAATTTCGAAGTCGATAGGTGCATTGAAAGTTGAGCTTCCCAAGTTCAATTCTAGTATGCATATAAATGGGAAGTCCGCTCTTTTGACACAGTGTGTCTAGTTTCATATCATTAATCACTTCCATAAAAATCCTTTACTTCTTCCTCACTCATTTCCACCCCTTCCAATACAGCTGGATTTTTTTGTCGACTTTCATTTATTTTTCTGTTTTATTGCTGTATTCTTTTATGTACCTACACTTCTTTATAACAAAATTTCTATTGACTGGAAAACTGTTTTAAATTTTTAACAATTTGAATGAATAATTTTTTTTAAATATTATTATTTGAAATAACGGGGGAAAACATCCAGTTTAAAATTTTTTACAAGGACAATACAATTTTTGGATATTTTTAAAATTAGAAAAAATTTAAGATCAACCAAAAATGAAAATAAAACTTTAGAATAATTTTACGGCTGGAAAAAATACAAAATAAAATTACCAAGTGAAAATTTTTGGAAAAAAAAGATTGAAAAAGGTGAGGAAAAATTTCAGGAACACATAATTTGATAAATATAAATTAATATTGGTTTTACATTTTAAAGTTGAGTCCCCCCCCCTAAAAAAATACTAAAAATTGTTTGTTCCTACCTAAGCTCGATTGCCCCACTTTGGCAAAAAATGCATAATATATTAAATTCAACACCTACTCCTGCATCAGTAGGTTATAGCCGGCTCCTCTGATCCACGGAAACAGCACCGCAGGATGTTTTTCTATAGGTACCCCTCTTGACGTGATTCCCTTTCATGGGCGCCGGCAGGATTTTCCTACGAGGTAGCAAGAAAAAGTGCTGACAAGCGCTTAATCGAATTTTTATTAATGTCCGTTCAATCGTAGATGCTATAGGTACTGCAACAATAATAGTAGTACCCTAATTTCAGTGTTGAGACTCAAAGAAAAGGGGAAAACGAGTGAAAACGTGGAATAGATCCACTATGGGAGATATAGGCACACCCAGAAATTAATAAAGGGAGGGCTGATAATTTGTGAAAAATAGGGGGGGGTCAAATTCCAAATTAGTCATTTTTCACTGATCTTTCAGTCAAAAATCATTAATTTTTTCTGAGAAATTGGGAATTTATAGAGAAATCGGTGGTTTTTGGCTAAGTTAGTCTAAGGCGCTACCTCCGCTACCCTCTGCCGCACAGTGGGACGGATCTGGATTTGACGCGGCAAAAGTCGAAAAATTAGGTTTCCCAAATGCTGCAAAAAATGTGTCCAGGTTTTTGATATACTCCAACTAGAAGATTTACGCAGTTGCTTACTTATGGCTTATCAGCTGATCGCTATGGTAACGCGATAAAGATAGCGATATGTGCAACAGAATGAACTGGTTGATATGGTGTGTTACTTTGATGTGGAATAACTCGCGTGTGGTTTATGCAATGTCTCAATGTTTATAATGGTTTTGAAGAGAAAATGTTCCTCTTTCACGTGATATATTTGTTTTTGGGATTTGGCGCATTTTTTTTTGGTGAAATGGAGATAAAGTAAGTACGATTTTTGTGATAATTTGTGTAAAACTTTGGTCTAGTAGTTTTTATTCCCGGACTTTCCCGAAATGGTTCCAATGGCATTAATTTGATACAATCATGTACTTCAAGTACCACTAAACATATTTTGCCGCCACCCGCCTCCCTTCACAGAAATCAACTTTTTCAAACAAAAGGGTATGGACGGATAAGGGGTGAATTTGGCCCCCGGCGCTTTTGGGCTCCTAAACACCTCAAGTCGTGTATATTAACTAGAAATAATTTTTCACAAAATTTTGGACCCCTACCCCCCTCTCTTTCGGAGCTATGGCCATTTTATTGCATCATTTTCAAGAATTTTTAATTTCAACGGAAGTGAAGGAAATTTTCTGTTCTTTGGCACAAAGTTACATCTGGTAAAGGTGTATTCGTGATAATTTTTTCAACAATTTTGGTGCACTCCTTCACGTTTTTTCGGTCATTTGAAGTTTTCAATCGTAAAAAATACCATATATGCGAAGAGCGACCACCCTGGAAAAATTTCTAAAAAATACATTTTTTTATGTAGAATTTTACTATGTATTTGGTTTTGGCGATTTCTTTGAACTAAGGGCCGAAAATCGCGAAAACCCGTACAGAAATGTTGTAATTTTTGCAGATTTTTCAAATTTTGAGCGCTTTATACAGAAAGAAATGACCAAATAAGGAAACCAATTTCAAATTCGTGTTCAGCAGGTCAAAATACCCCGGTAAACACCCTTTTCGTAAGTTTTGATTAAAATTTCAAAATTCACCTTTCTCACTGATTTTTAATGAAAAAAAAAGTGAATTTTGAGACTTCGAGTAAAACGATCGCGAAAAACGTATTTTTCGGGGTATTTTGACCTGCTGAACACGAATATACCTAGATTTGGTTTTTTCATTTCGTCATTTTTCCCTAAAACGTCCTTATTTTCAAGTTTAAATCGGGTCTCTCGAGCAAGAAAACTATTATACACAATAATTAATGTCATATTCGTGTTCTACGACCCAAAATTAGTCGGAAACCAAAATCTTTCCATTTCAAATTTTTTTAGTCACATTTCAGGAACAGAAACCGTCCAAGAGGAGTGATGGTGAATTTATTTTAAACGTATCCTCCATGTCTTTGACATTAAATCGTGCCAATGAGTTACAATATTGCGCGCCCAGATCTCGAACAATAATTTTTTGAAATTTTTCCACAAGAATCAACATAGCAATTCGAGATTGAAAAAAGTTTCACGAAAACAGGAGTGTGGCATCGAAGATGCTTGATTTTTTTTCAAATATTCCTAATTGTCATTTTGGCAGGAAAAGGGTGCGAATGGGAGCTTGGGGATGAAGAAAGAGGTAGTACACATGAGAAAATGACGAAATGAAAAAACCAAATCTATATTCGTGTTCAGCAGGTCAAAATATATTTTGACACCCAACACGACATTTTTCACGAATTTGAGTTTTCATCCCCCTGTACAGGGGGTGGGTTATCTGAAGGGATGAAAATGACTTCAAATTCGAATTCAGAACACCAAAAAACATATATTTTGACACCCAACACGACATTTTTCACGAATTTGAGTTTTCATCCCCCTGTACAGGGGGTGGGTTATCTGAAGGGATGAAAATGACTTCAAATTCGAATTCAGGACACCAAAAAACATATATTTTGACACCCAACACGACATTTTTCACGAATTTGAGTTTTCATCCCCCTGGGGGTGGGTTATCTGAAGGGATGAAAATGACTTCAAATTCGAATTCAGGACACCAAAAAACATATATTTTGACACCCAACACGACATTTTTCACGAATTTGAGTTTTCATCCCCCTGTACAGGGGGTGGGTTATCTGAAGGGATGAAAATGACTTCAAATTCGAATTCAGGACACCAAAAAACATATATTTTGACACCCAACACGACATTTTTCGCGAATTTGAGTTTTCATCCCTCTGTACAGGGGGTGGGTTATCTGAAGGGATGAAACTGACTTCAAAATCGGATTCAGCACCTCAAAATACCCCTTTGTACAATTTTTTTTTGTTGTTGTTCCACAAATTCTATTTTTGCCGCGTCAAATCCAGATCCGTCCCACTGTGTGCCGGCGCCCATGTTCCCTTTTGTTGGAAACCCCCCATCTTTTACAATAATTTCCCCTGTTTCTACCCTGCAGGTTACTATTTTTGCTAGGCATGTAAAAAACACGTGTTGGTACAATGTTAACATTTAAGAAAACGTTACACATGTGTAGCGACAGTAGCGGCATTACCTTGTTATTAAAACCTGAATTTATCCGCATTCAATGAATAAAATAGGTTAGGAGCCGTGGATCGCCGATTTTCTATGATTTTCATCATTCTTTCCAGAATCACAACACAGATAACCCATAATTTACAACTAAAATTCCTAACGTATGTGGAGGGGATTCGAACCTAGGACCCTAAAATCCTATCTACCTAACTACCTAACCTATGCCACACGGCTATCAGACTATGACAATGTATTAGTCAGTTTGGATAGTATTTAATTTTAATAATGATTTGCACTTCTACAATACACAATACAAGTGTGTTTGCAATTTTTATCAAATTTTTAAAAACTATTTCTGAATATCGACTTTGATGGTCAAAATTTACATAAAAAAAAGGAAAACAAATTTTTAAAAAAAAATTCAATTAGGTATAAAAAATCCTCATGTGATGGGGTAAAACTGAAAACATATTCGAACTCTGCACTAAAAAGTAGGTCAGAAAAACCAATCAGAATCAACTGAGTAGGTACATAGAAAGAAAATTGTCGAATTGCCGCCCTTTGATATTTTCATTGTTCAATATGAGAAATATTGAAAATGCGGTTCATTACAAAGAATCAGTTTTCCCAGAAAATCGAGTCTCCAAAAAAAATACGAATAGAACGTAAATTGTAGAGCGTAAAATTTCTTATGTGGAGTATAATTCGTTTTTTCTTTGGGGCTCAGTTTTTGAGATAGGTATTTCCAATTTTTAAAAAAAGTTGAACTTTGTACTAAAATATCTCAAAAGCTAAGCCTCCTAAGAAAAAAACTAATCAGTCATTACAGATAGAAAATTTTACGCTCTACAATTTGCGTTTAATTCATTTTTTTCATAAAACACTTCCTTTTCTCATAAAATCGACTGTAAGTGTCAAAAGTCATCAAAAAAAGTACAAAAAATTCAAATTGAGAAAAATTTTTAAATGAAGGAATATTTTCACTGCTTTTTTTGTGATCAGCGTGAACAATACTACAAAAACCATTCATTAAACTTTAAACAGCACTTCAAAAGTTCAAAAATGTCGACCTGTGTTATCAATTCCATCAATTAATAATTTTTAAAATTTTCATTTTAAAAAAAAAATAATACCTCCTGTTGAATAATTTTTTTAAATAACCCAGGTCAAATCGATTTTTTTGAATACCAGTTCCATTAATTAAAAATTCGTTCCATTATTTGATATATTTTTTTAAATTTAAGTACAAATTACACAGGTCAAATTAATTGTTTTAAAAAATACCCTAGGTGGTTCAATTATTTTTTTGAATACTCCCTCCCAAAAAATATTTCTATTGATAAATAATTTAAAAAAATAAATACCCAAAGTACGAAGGTCGAATAAATTTTGCCATTCAAGTGCCATATTGTTGCCAAAATTGTGTTATCAAGGTATGCCATTACCATGTCAAAATCATACCATACTGCTGTCATTGGAAGTATGTCAACAATGTGCCACAATTATGTCAAAATTCGGTTAAAAAAGTGCTGACAGAAATTTGGCAAAATTTTGACACAGTAATGACAATTGCTGTTCCATGTTGCTCTCAGAACTGAAAAGTAGGCGGAGTCTTCTCTACTCTGATTGGTTGAAAAACAGTGACACCAAAATGACATATCTGTGGCAACGTTTTGGCAAAATTTTGACACCCTTTGCACGACGGGTAGTTGAAAGCACTGCCATGCCATGAAAATCATTCGAAAAATTTCAGCAAACATTATTCTAAATGACCAAACAAATTTCTTTGGACTCGATTTCGAGGTTTTTGAAATTTTATATTATGATCGTTGACTTGATGATATAATTTCGTTAAACTGTATCATAAATATGAATATTGTAGAAAATTGTCGCAACTATGCATTGAAATGATTGCTACTTTTCTTTCCTACAGTCTAACAAAATGTCGAAATGTTATGGTATGAAATGAAGAGTACCTAATTTTCTCAAAATTTGCCCAATTACGGTTTTTTAAAATTCTTTTTCATTTTATATTTTTAAAATTTTCTTCCTATCGAGTTGGATGTTGGAAGAAATTTTAAAAAACACGAATTAAAAATTTTTTTAACTTGAAAATTGAAAAAAATTGGAAAATTTTTTAAAAGTATCTATTGGTGAAAATATTTGAAAAAATTTAAGCATTACAATTTTTTCAACTCTATAAAAAAATTGTTCAACTCAAACATTGTTTTTTCATTTTTTTTTTCAACTGTACGAAATTTTTCCAGACTGACTTATCCTGACCTTTTAGAATGACTTTGTGTATGATTTTTCTGAGGGCCACCCCCTCTGCCAAAAAATTCTATACATCTGTGTGCCTGGAGAAAATGTATGCCCCCCCCCCCCAAAAAAAAAAGAAGTTTCAATTACAATAAATTTATTACGGAAATTTACGATAAATTAAAACGAGAAGAAAGAACACATGTTTTGATAACAACTCAGGGTGTACACTATATTTCAGAAATGATTTTCCCTGTCCACAAAAATACCCAATTGTGGGTGATGGGAAGAAATGGTCATTCATTCGAAATTATTCAATGTTTCCGACTTCTGTAGTAAATATGAAATGGTCTTAAAAGCTTCGGAAAGAATTTCATATTTAAAAAATTCCCCTCCCCTTCTACGCATGGAAAGTGGTTCAAAATTTTACTAGAGGTGGACCTAGTGGTCCTTTACCTATCAGATGAGCCTATCAATATCACGGCAGGTTGTCAGCATGACTCAGCTAAAAATAAACCCTGTTACTGACAAATAACATTTTTCAAGAAAATTTTCGAAATATACTTCTAGTGATTGAAAAAAAAAATACATACCTAATATTTTCAGGCGAAAAAATAATAAATTCAAAGTCGAATAGGTATTTTGGAATCGTATGATTTGCTGTTGGCTGCACTTGTGTACAAAATTTTCATTTTTTTTCAAAATTCACTTTCAGTGATTGAAAAAAAAATTCGTTCAATTACTCGATGAAAAAAAAAATCATTCCAGCTTAGTGAA
>JAVBJF010000416.1:0-267190 GCA_033439095.1 Pseudococcus viburni | reverse complement strand
CTTAAGTTTTTCATGACCACTACAAATAGTGATGTGATTTACATCAGTTAACTTCATTTCAGATGACCTCGGGCTTGAACCTCGGCAAACTCCATTATTCGACTCTCAAGTATTGAAAAGTGAAGTTAGTAATAGAATGTGATAGCCTTATTCTTAAAATGCACTTCTTGCTCATGGTGATTCTGAAATTTAATGTCGATGAATTGTTTTTTTACAGGGCAAACGTGCTTTAGGTCCCACTGCGTATTTTTGGCTTATTGCTGTACCAATTGTCTTCGTATTTTTGGGAATCTATGTTTATTTTAAAAAACGTTCTTCATCAAGAGGCTTATTAATGAAGCAAAAACGAATGGCACAAATGAAAGCTCAGCTATTGTAAATTCAACATCCGTGTTCGAGGAAACAACCACGCTAACAAAAGTTTATGTAAAAGTGGAAAAATTTTAATCAGACTAAAAATGAATCATAGTAAATTACATATCTCACGACTACCTTTTCGCTATATGTATCTACCAACCCTCCAAGTTCCATATGCAATGTTTACCTAACCAAAAACCACCGATCATGTCCATTTATTTTGCCCTAAATTTGCATTCTGTATAAATATAGTATACTTATGTTGGTTGGGTAGTAGGTACCTACTACCTACAAAATTAACCAATACGATCGCCATTTTACCATAGGAAATTTTCCAAGAGTAATTAATTTTATAATACCCATGTATTTATATCAGGGGTGCTGCGAAGGGGTATTCTTGACGAGCAACTCGTCGTTGAAAATTTTGGGGGGGCCGAAAAAAAATGCAAAAAAAAATTACAAATTTAAATTTTAAAGAGAAAAAAATAAATTAACAATAAATATTAGAAAATAGGTAATCAAAAACAAACCCCCCTATAATTACAGAACCCCCTATCAATAGACGACCCCCTCCCATCAATGGACAAACCCAACTCCCAAAAGTTCATCAATTTGACGCTAATTTCGCTCATTTTTAACTCAATAATGGCAAAAATTTTCTTGGAATCGTAAAAACATGTACTAGTAAACAGGTAAATTTTCATTTTTTTCAGCAACGAACCCCCCCCCCCCCCAAATCAATATAATAGACCCCCCCAATCGATAGACTGGACCCCCTCTAAAAAAATCAATTTCACCCAAATTTCGCTCATTTTTAAACTCAATAAAAATTGACAAAATCTTCTTCGGAACGTAAAAATATGCACTAGTAATCAGGTGAATTTTCATTTTTTTCAGCGATGACCCCCCCTCATCAATTTTATGCCAATTTTGCTCATTTCTTACTCACTCAATAAAAATTTCTAAGGTGAATTTTCATTTTTTTTTTTAAAACATTGCTTTCATTGAAAGGTTTTTATGTTCTGTTCTTTTTTTTTTTTGTAGTAGGTAAATATATAATATCTAAGTACATTCCAAAAAAAAAAACGTGTAGGTATTTATTTTCTAAAAAAAACACAAAAAAGGGTAGGTATTCATTTTATAAAAAATGCAAAAAAAAGTAGATAAATATTTATTTTTTAGAAAAATTCAAAAAAGATTATGTTTATTTTTTAAGCAACATCTTCGAGTATAACTTAGATGCAGGGGCGTAGCGAATGGGGGGTCTGGGGGAGTGACTAACCCCCCAGAAATGCTAGTATGGAAAAAGTTGGCAAATTCGTCTTAAAATGAGAAAAGTTGGCAAATTTGACCAATAACAATAAAATTTTTGGAGTAAACATCGCTTCTTCAGAAATTACAGACCAACTCTGAAATTATACCTCCCAATTCTAAAATTTTCAAAAACTTTGGCCTCGCTGCGCTCGGCCTTATTATTATATGTACGAGTATGTATTTCATCTACTTCATACAAAAGTGATTTTTTTCGTATTTTTCTTCAAAATTATTCCAATATTCACCTAATTTTATTACATTACATACATATTTTTTCCCTCAAAACTCATGTTCGATGTTTGAAAATAAAATTGTTTAAAAGCTTTGGCCTCGCTGCGCTCGGCCTCATCATACTTCTCCCTCAATAATTTCATAGTAATAGTGGTCAATTTTTTATTCAAGTTTTTTATTCTAAAATATTGTTTTATTTCGCCTTGAACTTGAGGTTTTCTAAAATTTTCGCCCTCGTTTCGTTCGGCCCAAATTCATTTTGCTCGCATTTCCATTGAAATTACAATTTTTTTTTTAAATTATAATTTTTCTCGAAATTTCCCAACCTTGCTTTGTTCGGGACAAATTGACAATTTTGCCGATTTTTCCAACTTCGAGTAGATACATAGATTAGATACATTGAAATTAGGCAGGGAAAAGCAATAAATTAAATGAGAGGGAGAAGTGGTTAAAAAATTTAATTCAGTCTGAAAATTTGTGCCATCCATTCCCGCCCCAAAAAAGTCTGTCTGTTTCGTGCTTAAATAATTTGATTTTCAATTTTTTTCAAAAATCAAGCCGGAAATTCTGAGACCTTGCCCCCTCAATTCAATATCCTGACTTCGGTACGTCACTGCACACTTTGCCACACCATTCTATGAAACTTAAATTATACTTCAAATTCAATTCGTCCATAAGGCGCACCCAAGGGGGAGGCACAATAGGCTCGAGCTCCTCCCCCCCTCTCGGAAAGGAGATTTTTTACAAAAAAGTGAAAAAAGTGAATTTTTTTGGTATTAAAACATGATTTTTTGAAAAATTTTCGCCCTCGCTTCGCTCGGGCAATATTTTAATCCTATTTTCTAAAACGAATCTGAATCAGTCTATGATGAAATTCTGCCTTTGAGAATCAGTAAAATGATTATCTTTGGAAATTAATAATATTTTTATTGATTTCTCAATCAATTCCCATTTGTCAGGAAAAATCAATAATTATTTTGACTTGACGACTTGACTGAAAGATCGGTGAAAAAACACTGATTTTCAGTTGAAGTCATTCTACTGATTCAAGCAGGTAAATTTTACCAATTCAGATTTCAGATGGATAAAGATGAAAGAGATGCAGACATGGCTGATTTTTCAGGGGACAGATGTCAAATGTTTATATTTAATAAAGTTTATTGATATTTGCTGATTCTTAAGGCTTATCGCTCTTAATGTTATCGCTTGTTCTATTTTAAAGATGTTTTTTATATTTATGCTATACCTACTTTTCTCTATGTCTCATATCACATATAAACGTCGGAACGTCACATTAAGCCCTAATCGTTTGGTGGTATTGTATTTTTTTTGTACCCCCCCACCTCCTTAAAGTTCGTAAAAAAGGAGGAAATTTGTGAAAATGGGGGGGGGCTACTTGGAAAATTTGGGGGGGTCCTCGTCGTTGACTCAGGGGGTTCGCCGCACCCCTGATTTATATTATCAATTTAATATTGTTTAAAGTTTTCTCGACTCTGTTGCTACTTAGCCTAAGCTGTAATCTGACAATAAATGAATTATTTGAAAAAAAATCCTGTAAAAAATTCACGTTAATTATAATTTTATTCGTAAATTTTTGCTCGAGATGTGAAATTTTAACTTGAAAATTACAAGTTTTCAGAAGAAATTGCCTAATAGAAAACCCAATCACATTCGTGTTCAGCAGGTCAAAATACCCCGATAAACACACGTTTCGCGATAATTTTACGTGAAGTCATAAAATTCACTTTTACCCACTTTTTCATTAAGAAAAATCGTGAGATACTAAATTTGTTCATCATAATCAAAGTGGACGACGGGAACAATTTTTTTCACGTTTTCGAACTATATGAACATGTCGCCGTTTTCGAGAAAATGGAGTTCGAAAGTTTGAAGGTTTGTGATTGGTCAATTCATGTGTTACATATGTATTTTCTTTATTGAACTTATTTTTCGAAAATATTTCGTGAACGGTGCATTGTAGAGAAAAATGGAGGACAAAAAGATGGTCAGGATTTTCTCGCTCTACAACTTTGGTTCTCATGAACTTTTCTTAAAAGCTCACTGTTCAGGAGAAAAATGAATTTAAAATTTGAGGGCTTGTGATTGGTCAGTTTTTCTGACAAGGTTTCACTCGTTAAAGTGAACAGATCGATTAAAACATTTTATACAATGTGTACCTAGGTATAGGTAGTAGATACATGATGTGGAGAGACCCAGCTGATTAATTTTTAATGCAATTCTGTGCATAGGAAGCTGAATTTTCGAGCTTTAAAGCTCACTTTTTGGGAAATTGCTTTCTGAGGTGATCACTGACATTGGAGTCAACCAATTGACTTGAAAATTTTTATGGGAGTCGAATATGTATTATAGGAGAAAAGTTTTATTTAAATTTTGAATTCGATCCATACATTTAAAGTTTAGCTTTCTAAGTTCAAAGTTTATTTCTGTTCTTGAAAATGTGTAGGGAGTGGTGCTTTGCAGGGAAAAACGGTGGCTAAAAGAATAGTTGGGATGGATGCAAAAAGAAAAAGAATTGTTCTGCACAGCTCACGGTGTTGGAGTAAAATGACTTTAAAGTTTGAATTCTTGCGATTAGTCACTATAGTTTGTATATAATAGAAGTCCGCTCTTTTGACACGGTGTGTCTAGTTTCTGACGCGATAACTTGCGTTAGAGTTGACCAATTGACTTGAAATTTTTTACAGTGACTAGAACGTATATAGGAAAAAAGCTGATTAAAGTTTGAAGTCAATCCGTGCATGGAAATTCGAACTTTTGAAGTTCCAAGTTTATTCAGTTTTTCAAAAATATCTCGAAAATGGTGCATCGCAGAGAAAACGGAGGCCAAAAGGATGGTCAGGAATTTCAAGCTCTACAACTTTGGTTCTCTTAAATTTTTCTTAAAATCTCACCCTTTTCGAGAAAATTGAGGTCAAAGTTTGGAAGGCCTGTGATTGGTCAATTTTTCTGACTCAATTTCTCTTGTTCACTCGAAACCAATTCATTTTGAAATTTTTACAGTAAGTGTACAACGTACTGAAGAAAAACAGATTGTGTTTTAATTACACTCTGTGCATAGTAAGCTAAACTTTGGAGCTTAAAAGCTCATTTTTCTGAAATTTCTCTTTGCCAAACATAAATTAAATTGACCAATCGATTTAAAATTTTTACAGTGATTAGAATGTGTATAGGAAGAAAGTTGATTAAATTTTGAAGTCGATGCGTGCATTGAAAGTCGAGCTTTTGGAGTTCAATGTTTATTCAGTTTATTCGAAAATATCTCACAAACAGCGCATCATAGAGAAAAGCGGAGGCCAAGAGGATAGTTAGTAATTTCAAGCTCTATAATTTTGGTTATCATGAATTTTTCTTAAAAAGTCAAACCGTGCATCGAAAAGTCGAGCTTTTAGAGTTTACAAGTTTATTCAGTTTTTTTTAAAAATATCTCGGTAAAGGTGCATCGTAGAGAAAAACGGAGAACAAAAGGATGGTTAGGAATTTCAAGCTCTACAATTTTGATTCCTATGAATTTGTCTCAACAAGCTCTCCGTTTTTTGGGAAAATTAAGCTCCAAGTTGAAGGGTTGTGATTGGTCAATTTTTCTGACCCAATTTCTCTCGTATATCTAAACTGATCGTTTTGATTTTGAAATTTTTACAGTGAGTGTAGATCTTGCCGGAAAAAAGCTAATTATTTTTTGGTTCAATTCTGTGCATAGAAAGCTGAGCTTTTGAAGGTATAAAGTTCATTTTTTGTGACTCTATAATTCAAGTCGGAGTTGACCAATCGACTCAAATTTTTTATAGTACTTAGATTGTGTGTAGGGCAAGAGATTATTAAATTTCGAAGTCGATAGGTGCATTGAAAGTTGAGCTTCCCAAGTTCAATTCTAGTATGCATATAAATGGGAAGTCCGCTCTTTTGACACAGTGTGTCTAGTTTCATATCATTAATCACTTCCATAAAAATCCTTTACTTCTTCCTCACTCATTTCCACCCCTTCCAATACAGCTGGATTTTTTTGTCGACTTTCATTTATTTTTCTGTTTTATTGCTGTATTCTTTTATGTACCTACACTTCTTTATAACAAAATTTCTATTGACTGGAAAAACTGTTTTAAATTTTTAACAATTTGAATGAATATTTTTTTTTAAATATTATTATTTGAAATAACGGGGGAAAACATCCAGTTTAAAATTTTTTACAAGGACAATACAATTTTTTGGATATTTTTAAAATTAGAAAAAATTTAAGATCAACCAAAAATGAAAATAAAAAACTTTAGAATAATTTTACGGCTGGGAAAAATACAAAATAAATTACCAAGTGAAAATTTTTGGAAAAAAAAGATTGAAAAAGGTGAGGAAAAATTTCAGGAACACATAATTTGATAAATATAAAATTAATATTGGTTTTTACATTTTAAAGTTGAGTCCCCCCCCTAAAAAAAAATACTAAAAAAATTGTTTGTTCCTACCTAAGCTCGATTGCCCCACTTTGGCAAAAAATGCATAATATATTAAATTCAACACCTACTCCTGCATCAGTAGGTTATAGCCGGCTCCTCTGATCCACGGAAACAGCACCGCAGGATGTTTTTCTATAGGTACCCCCTCTTGACGTGATTCCCTTTCATGGGGCGCCGGCAGGATTTTCCTACGAGGTAGCAAGAAAAAGTGCTGACAAGCGCTTAATCGAATTTTTATTAATGTCCGTTCAATCGTAGATGCTATAGGTACTGCAACAATAATAGTAGTACCCTAATTTCAGTGTTGAGACTCAAAGAAAAGGGAAAACGAGTGAAAACGTGGAATAGATCCACTATGGGAGATATAGGCACACCCAGAAATTAATAAAGGGAGGGCTGATAATTTGTGAAAAATAGGGGGGGGGTCAAATTCCAAATTAGTCATTTTTCACTGATCTTTCAGTCAAAAATCATTAATTTTTTCTGAGAAATTGGGAATTTATAGAGAAATCGGTGGTTTTTGGCTAAGTTTAGTCTAAGGCGCTACCTCCGCTACCCTCTGCCGCACAGTGGGACGGATCTGGATTTGACGCGGCAAAAGTCGAAAAAATTAGGTTTCCCAAATGCTGCAAAAAATGTGTCCAGGTTTTTGATATACTCCAACTAGAAGATTTACGCAGTTGCTTACTTATGGCTTATCAGCTGATCGCTATGGTAACGCGATAAAGATAGCGATATGTGCAACAGAATGAACTGGTTGATATGGTGTGTTACTTTGATGTGGAATAACTCGCGTGTGGTTTATGCAATGTCTCAATGTTTATAATGGTTTTGAAGAGAAAATGTTCCTCTTTCACGTGATATATTTGTTTTTGGGATTTGGCGCATTTTTTTTTGGTGAAATGGAGATAAAGTAAGTACGATTTTTGTGATAATTTGTGTAAACTTTGGTCTAGTAGTTTTTTATTCCCGGACTTTCCCGAAATGGTTCCAATGGCATTAATTTGATACAATCATGTACTTCAAGTACCACTAAAACATATTTTGCCGCCACCCGCCTCCCTTCACAGAAATCAACTTTTTTCAAACAAAAGGGTATGGACGGATAAGGGTGAATTTGGCCCCCGGCGCTTTTGGGCTCCTAAACACCTCAAGTCGTGTATATTAACTAGAAATAATTTTTCACAAAATTTTGGACCCCTACCCCCCTCTCTTTCGGAGCTATGGCCATTTTATTGCATCATTTTCAAGAATTTTTAATTTCAACGGAAGTGAAGGAAATTTTCTGTTCTTTGGCACAAAGTTACATCTGGTAAAGGTGTATTCGTGATAATTTTTTCAACAATTTTGGTGCACTCCTTCACGTTTTTTCGGTCATTTGAAGTTTTCAATCGTAAAAAATACCATATATGCGAAGAGCGACCACCCTGGAAAAATTTCTAAAAAAATACATTTTTTTATGTAGAATTTTACTATGTATTTGGTTTTGGCGATTTCTTTGAACTAAGGGCCGAAAATCGCGAAAACCCGTACAGAAATGTTGTAATTTTTGCAGATTTTTCAAATTTTGAGCGCTTTATACAGAAAGAAATGACCAATAAGGAAACCAATTTCAAATTCGTGTTCAGCAGGTCAAAATACCCCGGTAAACACCCTTTTCGTAAGTTTTGATTAAAATTTCAAAATTCACCTTTCTCACTTGATTTTTAATGAAAAAAAAAGTGAATTTTGAGACTTCGAGTAAAACGATCGCGAAAAAACGTATTTTTCGGGGTATTTTGACCTGCTGAACACGAATATACCTAGATTTGGTTTTTTTTTCATTTCGTCATTTTTTCCCTAAAACGTCCTTATTTTCAAGTTTAAATCGGGTCTCTCGAGGCAAGAAAACTATTATACACAATAATTAATGTCATATTCGTGTTCTACGACCCAAATTAGTCGGAAACCAAAATCTTTCCATTTCAAATTTTTTAGTCACATTTCAGGAACAGAAACCGTCCAAGAGGAGTGATGGTGAATTTATTTTAAACGTATCCTCCATGTCTTTGACATTAAATCGTGCCAATGAGTTACAATATTGCGCGCCCAGATCTCGAACATAATTTTTGAAATTTTTCCACAAGAATCAACATAGCAATTCGAGATTGAAAAAAGTTTCACGAAAACAGGAGTGTGGCATCGAAGATGCTTGATTTTTTTTCAAATATTCCTAATTGTCATTTTGGCAGGAAAAGGGTGCGAATGGGAGCTTGGGGATGAAGAAAGAGGTAGTACACATGAGAAAATGACGAATGAAAAAACCAAATCTATATTCGTGTTCAGCAGGTCAAAATATATTTTGACACCCAACACGACATTTTTCACGAATTTGAGTTTTCATCCCCCTGTACAGGGGGGGTTTGGGTTATCTGAAGGGATGTAAAATGACTTCAAATTCGAATTCAGAACACCAAAAAACATATATTTTGACACCCAACACGACATTTTTCACGAATTTGAGTTTTCATCCCCTGTACAGGGGGTGGGTTATCTGAAGGGATGAAATGACTTCAAATTCGAATTCAGGACACCAAAAACATATATTTTGACACCCACAACGACATTTTTCACGAATTTTGAGTTTTTCATCCCCCTGGGGGTGGGTTATACTGAAGGGATGAAAATGACTTCAAATTCGAATTCAGGACACCAAAAAACATATATTTTGACACCCAACACGACATTTTTCACGAATTTGAGTTTTCATCCCCCTGTACAGGGGGTGGGTTATCTGAAGGGATGAAAATGACTTCAAATTCGAATTCAGGACACCAAAAAACATATATTTTGACACCCAACACGACATTTTTCGCGAATTTGAGTTTTCATCCCTCTGTACAGGGGGTGGGTTATCTGAAGGGATGAAACTGACTTCAAAATCGGATTCAGCACCTCAAAATACCCCTTTGTACAATTTTTTTTTGTTGTTGTTCCACAAATTCTATTTTTGCCGCGTCAAATCCAGATCCGTCCCACTGTGTGCCGGCGCCCATGTTCCCTTTTGTTGGAAACCCCCCATCTTTTACAATAATTTCCCCTGTTTCTACCCTGCAGGTTACTATTTTTCTCGTGTATAGTATAAATTGTCTATCCCAGAGTGTAAACGGAGATACTAAACGGTAATATGACCGGATGTGGGGTGAATTTGAATCCTGGTGTTACTGAGCTCCAAAACACCTCAAATGGTGTATGCCTAACTGGAAAGAAAATTTCACAACATTTTGTACCCCCCCCCCCTCCCTTTCTCGGAGATATAGCCATTTTATTGCATAATTTTCAATTATTTTTCATTTCAACATAAGCGAATGAAATTTCGAATGCACAGACGTATTCAGTATTAAAAAACACATTTTTATAATTTTCCCAGAGTGTCGTTTTTCATGTTCACCATTACTTCTCTTGGACTGGACCTGTAATACCTAATTGCTTATTTTTAAAATTAGGCATTTTTCACAGGATGGTCGCTTTTCACTCGAGTACGTGCGAAAACGATAAAAAACGATCACTTTTAGGCATGTTGGATCCATCGTTTTCCTTTCAACGCACTGTAACTTACGGATTCGGATTCACACCCCCCCTAACCATCCTTTTTTTACTGGAAAACGATGAAAAAGAATCATTTTTAGGTGATGTTGGATCCGTCGTTCCCTGTCGTTTCTTTGAAAAACGACAGGTTGAATTTTGAAACTGTCGTTTTTCAAGGAAACAACGGATCCAACATACCTAAAAATGATCGTTTTTCATTGTTTTTCTAAAATAAAAGTGATTCAAGTCGAATCCATAAATAATACAGTGTGTTGAAATCCGCCGTTTCCTGCCGTTTGTTTGAAAACCGACTGTTTGAAAAATTTTCAACACACTGTATTTACGGATTCGACTTGAATCTGTTTCTTACTAAGGAAACCGTACGTGCTATTTTTTATGATTGATCACTTCAAATAACCGAAAAAAAAAACGAAAAGGTGTACCAAAATTGTTGGCAAAATTATGTACCCCAAATAAATCTCTACGAGATGTTACCTTGTGCCAAAGTACCTACAGAAAATTTCATTCGCTTATGTTGAATTGAAAAATAATTGAAAATTATGCAATAAAATGGCTATATCTCCGGGGTAGGGGTACAAAATGTTGTGAAATTTTTTTTCCAGTTAGGCATACACCATTTGAGGTGTTTTGGAGCTCAGTAACACCAGGATTCAAATTCACCCCACATCCGGTCATATTACCGTTTAGTATGCCTTGAGACTTGAGACCCCCCCTCCCATTTGAAAATATGCATTTTCAAAAAAAAAAAAATTGGTTACAAATATTTTCTAAATTGAAATTAGTAACTGAGATGTTCTATCAGATGCATCACTCCTACAAAAAAACAGGGTACCTACCTATGCATGTTATGCACCTATGTATTATACGTATGTACTTCAATTTTTGAGCGCCACGCGCAACTTCACGCACGCGTATCTCGCGAACGCGGCCACTTCACGCGTTCGCTAAAAAGCAAAATGTTCTAAATTTTATGTAGAACATTTTTTGTTATTATAAATTTTGCCCTAAATTGTACCGTTTTCGAGTTAGAAGGGAAAATGTTGATTTTGAGGGGGTAGGTCAATCAAAATGGCCGCCATTTTGATGCTAGGGCCAGGTTTTTTTTTTGAGGACAACCGCTAGAAATGTTCCTTAGGACTCCCCCTTGAAGAAAAAAAATGTCCGGAGGATCGACGGGGGGGGGGGGGTGCAGGACCTCTCTAGTCTCTATGCTGCCCCCCCCCCCCGTCTAATTGATTTCTCACAGAAAACGCAAGAATGGAACAATTTTTTCTACTTGCAATAATATTCATACTGGGTTCTAGCGAAGTTCAGTCGTGGGCTTGAACGCCATTTGAATGAGCTGAATTGAAAATCACAAACCATAGACATTGGTACCTTAGCTAGTTCGTAAAGTTAATTTGCATCTTTTGGTACAAAATTTGAGGCGATTTTCGAATTATTATGTGAATCTAATGCTAAAGTAATGTAACCATCGTGAATATTTGTGTAATAATTACTCAGCATACAATGTGAGAATTTCGACTCAAATTTTCACGCAGAATTTACTCGATGAATCGAAAATTCACATTTGAAGGAGAAAATCATTACATGACAATTGAATAAAAAATCAACAAAACTGAAAAATCACACCCCGATTAATTATATTTTTTACCATAATTATAGTGTTGATCCAACACATAAAGAATACAGACTGAGAGGCATTCCGAATACCTCTCTAAAGAGCGAGGGAGCTCATTTTCGACTAGAATTTATCAAAAAATTTAATGATGATGTAAATTACAATCAAGCTTTATAAATTTTCTCTTCGTTAAGTAATACGTTTTACGCCAATTTATTTTTATTAGGAATAAAATCGTAATTGTAGGTATAAGTAACTCGCAAAATGTAAATCAATTGTGAATTATTGTGTACTGAGAAAAGATAACTTCTTGATAAGAAAGAATCAGGGTGTTTCATGGGAGCGTATTCGATTTGCGAACCACAATAGGATTTTGACAGGTGAAAAGAACTGATTTGCGAACCAGAAGAAAAATAATAACTGGTGGTAAAGAATCATTTCGCTCATACACTCAATTAAAAACTAACTGTTTTGCGAACCAACGTCCAGTGGTCTCTAAAAAACTAGTTGGCGTGCGCTGAAATTCTGAAAATCTACACATGTACAGGGGGTTTTCAGAGCTGTTGAATCCATTTTCAACATCATTTTGGACAAACATCGAAAAGATTCCCCAATAGAGAAGAGCAAAGCTAAAAATTTCAGAGTTCAGTGAATTGGGGTCTAAATGTGCAGTTTTGTGTGACTTACTGAGCTCATTTCTGAAGACATTTTTATCGAAAATTCGAAGGAGTACTCTAGAAGTACATAAGAGCTTCTCATAATTTTAAAACATCACGAGTTACATTAGAAATTTATATGTATTACAAAATGACCAATTTTTTCTTTAATCACGACTCCAAACTATCTGATAATGAGATATTCAAATGCAGTTCAGTTTATTTCTAGTATAATTATGTAAGGTGGTTCATTGGAGCGGAGGAAGGGGTCACATCGAAAAATCAAGTCGATATTCGAACTCAGTGACTTCACATTAGTAAGAATCCATGTCCTACACGTTTATTTTTATTTCCTTTTTCATTCATTTTTAAAAAAATTGGGGGTTAGAAACCACTCGAGGATAAAATCTAAAAAATTAGAAAATTCGAACTTAGTCCTCAAAAACCCAACAAACCACAACATTATTTTTCATTTTTAAAATTATTTTTCAATTGTAAAAAGAGAGGATTGGTAGAGATGTTTGGAGGAGTGTCAGATGAAAAAACTGAGTACACTACACATTCGGAATCAGCGCCTTCGAATTAGTTGGAATGAATATGTGACCTTGCCGGAAAGAAGGGACCATGTGTAAAAAAAATCGATTTCTTAATTTTCATGTGTCCTTCTTTCCGGCAGGGTCACATATGCCATTTCACTTTTTATATTTCTTTGAATTTTGGTCAAAATTATGGGCCCTTTTACCCCCAGGGGTGTAAAGGTCCCATCTTGAAATTTGGTCGGTTAAAAAAAATTTAAGAAGGGCTACTCACTATAATTTTTCCGGATTTTTAAATAATAGCCTATATCTTAAAAGTTCACATCACCGAAGTCCAACTTTGAACATTTGAAAATTTGATTAGGTATCGTTTTTGGATCTCCTTACTTCAATCTTGGACTCGATTTTAATAATTAGGTAACTGATGTTGGTTCGCAAATCAGTTACTTTGTCTCAGATGCGAATCATTCGTTCGTTCATACTTCATTTCTGATTTTGAATCTCGTTGGTTCGCAAATCAGTTGCTTTAAGTCAGGAGAAGTCATTAATCAAATAGGCTGGTTCGCAAATCGAAACCGCCCGTTTCATGGTTTGTTCGGTGAAGGTCGCCAGTTCATTAGTTAAAAAAAGTGTTTTTTGAAACAGAAAAAAGAAAAGATCAAAACGCAGTGCGCATGCTTGAAAATCATTCAAAATTTATTTGTTTTTGATGAAAAATTCTCATTGTTTGATTGGATAATGGGGATTGGAACGAGAGAAATATGTGGCTGAAAAATGTTTTGTTGACATCTTGGATTAATGTTTCGAACTTTTGAATGATATAGAAAATGTTGAAATTTCGGATTTATCAACAACTTTTTATGAAAATTGTATTTAATCAAATTGAAGTGATCGAAAAATTCATAAATCTGTCGAATCAAGGATCACGCTAGTGATCCTCCCCCGCCCCCTCCATGTCAGAATCGTAAACGTCATGTCAACGTACTAGCGTGAACCTTATATTCTCTAATCATTAAATACCCATTTTTCGCGTTTTCAATTTATTTTTTTTTCAGAAATGAAACGTTGAATTAAAAAACTTTTTAGACAACAGTTTCTTAATTTTTCGAGTTCTTTTCAAAAAAACAAAAACGGAAATTGCAGGAAAAGAACTCGCCGAGTTCCAGACCCCCCGAATTCACTGTTTTTACTAAACTTGGACAAAACTTACAACAAGGCTGGAGAATAGACGTTTTGTTCGAATTTGGTGAAAATTTGTACTTGGGATCTACTCGTCAATTCGGACAATGTGATCGGAGCAAAAATTTGAAATTTTTAAAATTGTCCCTAACCTCCCCTTTTTTGGGGGTCAAAAATTTTCAAAAATAAAAATTGAAGTTTTCAGCGGATTTTACGAGTGAAAATCATCAATTTCTTTGAAATTCCAGTCTGATTGGTTTTTTTTGCCATTTTTAGAGCTTTTGAAAGTTTTTGAAATTGTTGAAAAATGGCCATTTTAAATGAGATGTAGAAAAAAAAAAGCAACGAGTTGAATGTCGAAAATAGCAAAAGCGATTGAAGACATGTATGAACTAAATATGTACAAAGATTGGTTTTGATTGATGCTTTCAAAAACTTTGTAGCTTTGCGGAAAGATTGCACAAAAGTGAAAGTGTAAAAGTGAAGCTTTGACGAATTGTTTATACTGAGAACCCCATATTCATGGTACCAGCCTGGTTGTAAAAGTTAGCCAGAATCGAAATAAAAATTGCTGGTTTTCAAATTCTATGGAAAAGTCATCGGAAAAGTGAAAAAAGCTCAACCATTAGGTAGGTAATGTAGTAGGTAAAAATATGTAGTCAATTCTTTTTTTTAGGGTTTCAATTGATATTTATAATGCAATTTTCGAAAGATTTTTGAGCAAAAAATAAGCAATAACGAAAGTTATATAATAAAATAAAAAGAAGATTAAGAAAATAAGGAAAAACTAAAATTTAAATTTCTGTCACAAAGCTGGTAATTAATTGACAAATAGTTGGTTAGCAATAGTCAAAGGCAATAACAATGTTTAAATTCATTATCATTTTTTAATTAAATTTAAGGGTCTGTTCACATAACATTGAAATAAGAAATAAGAAATAAGAAATAAGAATTGAAAAATATGCATTTCAATCACCTCCAATCAGATATCAGAATTAACTGTACCAAAACATAGCCAAATGTATCTCAGGTCCTTATTTCTTATTTCTTATTTCTTATTTCAATGTTATGTGAATGTAGCCTAAAGGGGGGTTTATACTGGACATAAGCACAAGCATAAGACATAAGAATATTAAAATTAAGTCAATTTTTTATACAGCCATTAATTTGTTTGCAACATTCCAGTTTTTTTTTTTATCAAAAACTTTGTAAAAAGATATATGGCTGAGTAAAAAGTTGACTCAATTTTAATATGCTTATGTCTTATGCTTGTGCTTATGTCCAGTATAAACCCAGCTTTAGGCAAGTCAAAAATGATGAATTTTCTTGTTGCAAGCAGGTTGAAAATTTTTATATCAGTGCCCTATTTCTTATTCATAATGGCCTGTGAAAATCGTGAATTAAAAAAAAACGATTTTTTCGTGCCTACAAATCGAAGATACCATTTTTTTCATTTTGCATCAACCTATGTGAAAAAGTCTTATCAGCGTGACAAAAAATTGATAATTAATCTTCAGAAAAATGGAAACTTGCAAAAAAAAATCAACAATAATATGGAAAAAAAGTAATGAATTCTGCAATCATAATTTTTTTGAAAATAATTTCTGTAAAAATCCACGAATTGAAAAAGGTAAGCGAATTGTATGAAAGAAATGACTAGATTTTTTTGAAAAATTGGAAATAAAACTGGAATTTTTGGAAAATTCAAATGGTTTTTTACATTTTGATGAAAGTTTAGAAAAATAGTTGTTGAAATAGAAATTTAAAAAAAATCAAGAAGTAGAATTATCTGGATCAATCGAACATTATATCGAAATTTCAGCCAGATTGGTCAACTACGTAAGAAAAACAACTGATATCCGCCAAAAAAATTCTCCAAAAAAGAATTAGTCCCCGCCCTCTTGACCACACAGCTCCAGTGTGAGTCAGCATTGCTTATCTACGAATAATACTGCCAAATTTTAATGCCTCCTAATAAGTTTTTCGATAGGAAAATGTTATGATATAAAAGTGAAATCCGCCCAAAGGCCCAGAAGCCCAGAAAAACATCCTTCCACTTCACCAATTATTTAACCAACTATTTTGGTAAAGACTAAAAAATTGAAAAAAAAATTGAAAAAAATTGTGGGGCGGACAGATGCTTAATTAATTATGCTTAAAAGAATTGCTACTTTTCTCAACACTTTCAACTTTAAATTATTCTAGCGTATTGAAAAACATGTGAGGCATCTGAACGCCCCACAATTTTTTTCAATTTTTTAGTCTTTACCAAAATAGTTGGTTAAATAATTGGTGAAGTGGAAGGATGTTTTTCTGGGCTTCTGGGCCTTTGGGCGGATTTCACTTTTATATCATAACATTTTCCTATCGAAAAACTTGTTAAGAGGCATTAAAATTTGGCAGTATTATTCGTAGATAAGCAATGCTGACTCACACTGGAGCTGTGTGGTCAAGAGGGCGGGGACTAATTCTTTTTTGGAGAATTTTTTTGGCGGATTACAATGTTTTTGGGATTCTTTTAATGGTAATTTATTAATTTTTGTCTTTAAATTCTATTCAAACACAATGTCAACAATTGACGCATGCGTTTCGCAATTCTGTCTTTTTATTTTCTCTGTTTCAAAACACCTGATATGAACTAGCAATCCATGTAATATATATAATCAAAGGTGAAGGTGCGGGGGTTGGAATTTGTATTGCAAGATGCAAAGATTTAAAATTATCGACTTCGACCACCAAGTGTTATCGGTATGATAACTTTAACTCTTAAAAATTCTGCTAAATTTCATCATCACTTCATTAGTGTAATTTATGATTTTCGCGAACGAAATTAGGTGATTAACATTTCATTCATTGAATGAACATAGAAGTGTACCTACATAGAAGCAGGTTTTAAGAACAAATTGGCTTTGAAATAACAAATACTTAAGTATGTTAAAATCAACTGTTCTGGTTTTTTTTGTATTCTTTATTTCTTTGAAAATGTCGGAAGCGACGCCAGCGACGGTATGTAAATACTTCGTACTCGTAAGAAAAATCAATTTTTTTTAAGGGATATGGGTTCTATTGATTTTTAATCTTTGCAGATAACACCAAAGAAATGCGCCGTAGAAACCTTTTTTCTAAGAATAAATTCAGCGAATGAGAACCTAAATGTTACCCGAAGAGTCGACCCATTGTAAATAAATTTATTGATTTTAAAATATTGTTTTATCGTTAGTTTTTCCATTTGATTATTTTTTTGCACATAAAACGCTCAAAATTTAAAAATATCAATATTTCTGTGTGGAAGGTCAAAAATTTGTCCAGATTTTTTTTTTACATCAAGGGGCACCATCTGAAGAGGATAGATCAAAAATCGAAGTGGGGGCTAAATACACCCCTTATTCGGCTAAACCCTTTGATCAAATAAAGTCATTAATATTCCTGCTCTCCCATATTTCAGAGATAATTGTGAAAAGGATAAACTTTGCTTGAGTACAAGAACGCCTGATATGAAAATTTTAATTGAACATGGATCATATTGTATGGATATGGTGAGTAACTATTAAAAATACTTGAGTAAGTATCATTTGCTTCCAAAATGTAATTACTTAATGCAAATTTTTCAGGCTACGGGAATAAAAGATAAGAATTGTATGTGTGATGCGTCTGTGTATAAAGTGGAAGAACGTTGTGGCAACATACACAGAGTGGAAAAGTGGAAGGACCAAGAACAAACGGAGAACTAGTAAGACAAGTATCCTATCCTTACGTTGAACTATGTATAACAGCTTTAATTATTTTTTTTTCATTTGTTTTTAGCTGTGTCTGTCCGCACAAACATACGTGCGTAAAATCCAGTGCCGACTATGTAAGCAGCAGGAAATATAACAGCTACTGCTTCCCAAATCCGGAGCTATGAAGTGTCGGGAAAATATTCGAATCTTGGTAATTATTTTTATCATGTAATCTTTTTACATCTTTTGATGTTTTGACAATAGGTCAACTTATGTTTCAAAGATTTAATAAAATTATTTTTTCAATTATTTTACGTCTTTTCAATGGGCTCTTTTTTCAATTTTTTTTCTGCATTTTTTTTTATCCATGCAGCTGCAGCATTAAATTTATCGTGGTCGAAAACCCACTTTTTGACACCTCACTCGTCCATATCGAACAAAATCATTTTACCCTCAAAAAATGGTGAAGCGGTTAGTTCGTAGATTTTTTCGAATTTCGATGATTTTCCAAAATATTGATACTAGTGTCGTAATCGACTAATTCGAGGCCGCTGATTCCGAAAATGACGTTCATTTTCGTCGCCAAGCCTCCGCTGACGAGTTATAGCCAATTTTCATCATAAAAATGAGGTTTCTCAGCGACCGAGCCACGATCTCGTAAAAAGGACCGCAGATTCGGACTCAGCGACCTCGAATTACGGAATTAGTCATATTCGACTCTTACCACGAGTTTTACAGCTCTAGAAACAGCTGAATTAGCCAAATTGGTTGATTTTTTAAATAAGTAGGTAGTGCCGTAGTGGAGAGAGATAGAAAAAACAGGCATAATTTTGCAAAATTTCCAAAAAAAAGTGACTTTAGTGACTTTTGGAACTGATAAAAGTGACTTCTGAATAAAAAAGTGACAATTTTTTCTTGAATTTTGATGCTTCACTGATCAAAAAAAAATTCTCAATCATTCATTCTCATTTTTTACCAATTTTTCTAAGCTTCTGGCTAAAAAGTATTCTGAGACTTGTGAAAATATATATATTTTTTGGTTGTTAGATTGGTCTAATTTTTCACCAGCATCAATTAATTAAAAACGATTAGTACAATACAAAAGCAATCAACAGAACATGAAAAATATTTAAAACAGCTAGTAGTATCCCGTATAGAAAAAAACTAATAATCACCATTAAAAAAATGATGAGTGGTTTTTTCGCCACAACTATAAACCATTCGTAGTTGTAGTACCATTACAACTACGAATGGTTACTAGTGGTACCACTGGTACCAGTGGTGGCGAAAAAACCACTGATAACCATTCATCATATTTTTAATGGTAATTGTAATGGTAGTTGTTGAGTGAGTAGTAGTAGTAGTCGTAGTAAATAGTACCATTAGTAGTGGTAGTTGTAATGGTACCTGGTTGCATTGTAGTGGTAAAATTGTTACATAAAAAAATTGGATAAAATTATTTATTCAATTGAAAATTTGATAAAAATAATCAGGTACTACGATCATTATAAACCAAAAAACGAAAACTTGAGATTAAGTCGGTAAGTATCGAATTGCTGCATTTTTGTCGAATGACTTGGTAAAACGTCATTTATTCAGGTGTCGGCCATGGTGACGAAATCCCCCTATTATATCGCGATGAAAAACGTGAAGCCGAATGGACACCTCAAGACAAAAAAGTATTAGAAACTTTGCTGAAATGTTGGATCAATTTCGCTATCTCAGCGTAAGTGCATTTTAAAAGATATACATCTACATCGAATAAGTTTGGTTCTACTCGATGATATAAAATATTATGTAATAATCAATTGATCGCCTTTAACAGAAGGCTCATACCATGTCAACTCGACCAGGTTTTGACCCTGGGTCTTCCGATTTCACTCAAATTTTTTTCACGAGTTCTCCTCGATGGTCTAATGAAGGAATCACCGCCATTCCGATAATCCTTCAGGAGGCGGGGGGTGGCCCTTGTAATTTTCGTATAATTAGGATTTTTTGCGAAATGGTTTAACTTTGAAGGAGCATATCTCGAGATTGGTTAGGTCTAAGATGAATCTGTTCATGCGGTTCTGTAGAGAATTGAAAGAAGATTCCAAAATTGATAATCACTTTTTGAAAAGTTCAAACTTGAGCTTTTGTGATGGAAGCTCAACTTTCATGATAATTAGAAAAGATGAAGGGCTCCATTTAAAAATCTAAAAAAATTACTATGAAAAGAACTTTTCATGTATTTTTCATGTAATCACTTTTCAAGATGGGATCTCAATACCCCTGGGAGGCACAGGAGTCCTCTATTTTGGTCAAAATTTTAAAAAATGGAAAAAGTGAAGTGATACATCGATTTTGACTAATTCGAATGCTCTGAGTTCGAATATTTGCTTATTTTTGGGATTCGACCCTGCAGTGCCCTCCTAGCCTCCAATTTTGAAAAAACACCTGCAAAAAATGGAAATAGCATGTGTCATATCAATTTCTATTAATTCGAAGGTGCTGAGCTCAATTTTCAACTTACTTTCTCGATTCGCCTCCTTCGTTCCCCAAACTGACTCTCAAATTACTAAAAAATTAAAAAAATCAACACTTAAGGGTCGATCCCAAAAATAAGCAAATATTCGAACTCAGCGCCCTCAGAAACCCAACAAATGACACGTCATACGCTATTTTTCATTTTTTTGAATTTTGACCTTGCTGAGGAGGGGGGGGGGTCAGAGGGGTCGAATGAAAATACTGAGCACATATTCGAACTCAGCTCCTTCGAATTAGAAAAAATCGATGTATCACTTCACTTTTTCCATTTTTTTGAATTTTGACCAAAATTGACTTCAGAAAGACCGGAAGGACCCTTCAGCCAATATAAAGACCGGAAGGACTTGTTAGACACCCTGAATAACGTATGATCTGTCGTTTGTTAGGTTTTTGAGGGCTGAGTTCGAAAATTTGCTTATTTTTTGGATTTGACCCTTAAGTGCCCCTCTAGCTCCCAAATTTAAGAAAAAACTATATCAGGTTCAAAAGTTGAAAATTGTGAGCATTTTTACAACCAATGTGGGAAATTTTTCATTTCCAGACGTAAAATGCATAATAAAATGATATGTTGTTGTTGTTAAGGTGCAGTGGGGTAATTGCAAAATCGGGGTATTTGCAAAATCAGATTCTGGAGGTCAGTTAACATAATTTTTGATCGCCCCAACTTTTAGTAGGTTAAGGCACATCTATTACCTATATACTCACTCAGTTTGAACGAAATCGGTGCACGCATTTGCTTTGTGGAAATGTTTTTATCAACATGTGTCAAAATCACTCATAAGTAAAGTTGAATCAGTTTTTTTCAAAATGGTCAAAAACGTACAAAGTAAAATTTTTTTGAACTGATTTTTGTTAATTAATTATACTAATAGATCTAAGTTAAAGCTAAGACTATCATTTTTGAAAAATTTTCATTACATTAGCAGAAAAATGCGTTTTTGCATTTACCCCGAAAAAGGTCATGCGGGGGCAATTGCAAAATCGAAAATATTTATCAATTTATTTATACTCTCAGAATTTTTTTAATGATTTTTATATGTAAAATGGGTCGAAAATACAAAAAAAAGAATACTAGTCCTTCAAAAGTTTGAAAATTTATATTAAATTTTTGATATTTACTTACAAAATTTTGCCATTTTTTGCGTTTTTGGGAGTTATTATAAAAATATAGTTCAAATTTCATCAAAATTTTGTGTTTTCCAATAAAATACATCATACTTATCACAAGTGATCATTTGTTTTCAATTTTTAGCTCATTAAAAAAAAATTAAAAAAAAAATAAAAAATGAGATTTTTTCACTTCCTTAAAAAATTCTTTCTTTCGCGGATATCTCCGACAAATTTTGATCAAATGAAGGTTATGAGTATATTAAAAGGTAGTAAATTTTACGTAGATTCCGATTTGACCATCAAAACTGAAAAAAAATGAGCACCTTCAGAAATAATTTACGATTTGGCATTTGCCCCATGGCGGGGTAAATGCAAAAACGCAATTGAAAAATTTTAAAATTTTATTTTCTCATAAATTTATGAACTAAATGATACGAAATTTTTCCCACCAATAGAGAACCCCTTGAAGTTTGTGTGACAGAAATTTCAGGTTGATTGGTGCCATAGAGCCGGCACAGTGAACCGGCAAAGTGTCACTAATCAAAAAGTGGTTTGCAATTGCCCCACTGCACCTTACAGAAATGTTACCATTTTAGCAGATTTTTCAAATTTTGAGCGTTTTATGCAGAAAGAAATGACAAAATGAAAAAACTAATCCCATTTTCGTGTTCAGCAGGTCACAATACCCCGATAAACACCCTTTTGACGATAGTTTTGCTCAAAGTTTCAAAACTCATTTTTTCCCCCCTAATTTTTTAAGACAAAAAAAGCGAATTTCGAGACTTCAAGTAAAATGATCGTGAAAAGGGTGTTCCTCGGGTTATTTTGACCTGCTAAATACGAATATGGCATTAGTTTTTTCATTTGGTGATTTTTTCCCAAAAAATTCGAAATTTTCAAATTTAGATAAGGTCTCGAGGGCAAGAAAATCAGACTGAAAATAATGCCATATTCGTGTTCTACGACCCAAAATTAGTCAGAAATCGACATTTCTTGCGATTTCAATCTTTTTGAGTCAAATTTCGTAGATATGCGTGCATAAGACAGTACTCAAGTATTCCTCTTTGAGCTGCTAAGAGGAGTGATGGTGGAATTTTTTTCTTCGTGTATCCTCCACTTCTTTAACATTGAATCGTGCCGAAGATACAATATTGCACAATCAGTACGTACTCGAACAGAAATTTTTTGAAATTTTTTCACAGAGACTCAATTCAAACATGAAAGTGGCGAATTTTCCAGGAAAAAATCACCAAAAACCAATGCCATATTCGTGTTCATCAGATCAAAATACCCGATGAACACCCTTTTCACGATCATTTTACTTGAAGTCTCGAAATTCGCTTTTTTTGTCTTAAAAAATTAGGGGAAAAAATGAGTTTTGAAACTTTGAGCAAAACTATCGTCAAAGGGGTGTTTATCGAGGTATTGTGACCTGCTGAACACGAAAATGGGATTAGTTTTTTCATTTTGTCATTTCTTTCTGCATAAAACGCTCAAAATTTGAAAAATCTGCTAAAATGACAACATTTCTGTACGATTTTTCAACATTTTCGACTCTTAGTTCAAAGAAGTTGCCAAAATCAAATACACAACAAAATTCTACTTAAAAAAACGTATATTTCAGTAATTTTTCCAGGGTGGTCGCTCTTCCCTTATGTGGTGTTTTTTACGATTGAAAACTTAAAATAGCCGAAAAAACGTATAGGAGTGCACCAAAATTGTTGAAAAAATTATCATAAATACACGTCTATGAGATGTAACTTTGTGCCAAGAACAAAAAATTTAATTCACTTCCGTTGAAATTAAAAATTCTTGAAAATAATGCAATAAAATGGTCATAACTACGAAAGGAAGGGGGGTAGAGGTCCAAAATTTTGTGAAAAATTTTTTCAAGTCAATTTTCACCACTTGAGGTGTTTAAGAGCACAAACGTGCCTGGGGCCAAATTCATCCCTTATCCTGTCATACCCTTAGCTATGTTTACAAAATTCGTTTCTATAAATTTTTAGGTGCTGAAGATTTATCAAAAAAATTTGAAGTTTTAGGTTTCCTCTTTGCTAAAGGTTAAACGCTATCTTTAAGAATAGATTTTGTCCCAAAAAAATGTAAAAAACTTCGCCAAAAGAAGCACAAAATTTTGTAAAAAAAATTTGAAAACACGATATTTTTATTCCAAAGTAGTGGGATTTTTTCAAACAACAAACTATTGAAAAATTAATTACACAAATTCAGGGGTTGAGAATTTCGCCTCCCTTTCGAAACTAAAATATTGATGAAAAAAAAAGAGGAAGAAATTTCAGCTTTTGAATGCCATTTTCTTTGAAAATTTTCAACCTCGTTTCGCTCGTACTCGATGAATTTACACAATTCAGTCTCAAAAGATGGTACGAACCTTCTTCCCTTCCGTCCCAGACAATTGAGGTACGAATTTTTACTTTTTGATTTCGGTACGACTGGATGTCAAATTTATCTTTATTCAATAGTATTAGTCGAAAAATTTTTCATTTTCACTTTTTCACTCCTCCCCTCCTCCGAAGTTTTCCCAAGTTACGTATCTGACAAAAGTTGAAAACATATTCAACAATTTTCAAACTCTTACTTGACACAATAACTCCATTTTCAAAAGAAATTTAATTTTTATCATCTTGAAATTTACGAGAAGTTACCAATTTTTCATATTTGGAATCCGATGTGACCTTGAGGAAAATGTACGGCAAATATATTTTTTTTAAATGATTATTTTGACGCATTTTTTGGAAATGATGTTGATTTGTGATAATTTTGATACGTTTTGATGATGATAATTGATTTTTGGGTACTTCTGTGAATTTTAATGTGCTGATAAATACAAGTTTTTGAAATTTAATATGAATTTTAATATTTTGCTTTGTCATTTAATTGAATTTTCTGAATGCAATTATTTTTATTAATTTTGATGATTCGAGAAAAATGTTAATAACTTACTATTTTTCTGAAATTTCACGAAATTTTAATGATTTGTAGTAATCGTTTTGATGATTTTCTGTCATTGTATGGTAATTATGATAGTTTTTAGTCATTTTGATGGTTTCATGGCGGAGATATAAGGTTGTGATGATTTTCATTGATTTTGGTGAATTTTAGTTAAGTAGGTACTGAAGTTAATAGGTATCAAATTCTGGAAATCAAAATTTTGATGGTATTCGGTAATTTTCAATTACTTTGAAATTTTATGATGAAATTTTTTTGAGTAAGTATTTTCATTCGTAGTCTGGACCCTCCCCCTTCCCTCAAAATGGGATAATTTTTATCAATTTTGATAATCTGTTGAAAATTTTGAAGATACTCGAGATTTTTTTTTTTGTTTGTAATTTAACTATTGCAGTTTTGCCAAAATTTTGAATCTTGATGGTTTTTGGAGTTATAGATGAACTAATAGCAATTTTTTGTGCGAAGCTGTAGGATACCCACGACTAAATTTACACGGAATATGCATCAGGCATGAAAATAAAAAAATGGTGTGAACGACTGAATCTTTCCAGTTTAACTCATACGAGTATATTCAGTTATTATGCCACCAAAATTTTTTTCAATGTTCATAAATTATTTTTTTCAACTCTAATAAAATTTTGTTTCTCTTCTCTTCGAATTTTTTCTACTCCAATATCCGTTTTTCAAGATTTTTTTCAATTCTGAGAATTTTTCCAACTTCAATGAAATTTTTTCTCAACTTGGAAATATCTTCCCCAAAAATTGTTTTCTCGCAGCTATAAACATTTTTCAACTGGTGTTTTTTCCAATGATACCTACATATTTTTCAACAATAAAATATTTTCTAATTTTTTTCAGTTCCAAAATTTCTTTCAAAATTTTTAATTTATCAACTTTTTTTTCAGCTCTAAACTTTTTACATTCACTTATCTAGAATTTTTTCTCAACTGTCAACCCTAAAATTTACATTATTTGATCTTGAAATAAAAAAAAATCATCCTAAACATTTTGGAATTGAAAAATATTTTGTGAAAAATTTCTAGAAACAAAAAAAGCAAAATGTCAAAGTTGAAAAAAATTCTGAGTTGAGAAAAATGTTATTACCTAGAGTTGAAGATGAAATTTGAAAAACTTTTGAGAAAAAACTTCAAGGAGTAGAAAACAATTTTGAAATAAAATTTCACAATAGAGTAGGAAAATATGTTGAAAAGATGTTACAATGTTGAAGAAAATTTGATTTAGAGGTGAGAAAGATTTTCGAAAAAGAAATTTTAGAGTTGAGAAAAAATTTCATTGAAGTTGACAAATATATTACCTATTGAAAAACAATTTTTAAAATCGAAATATCAGTGTTGAATACCATTTTGGGAAAAGAGAAAAAATTTAGTTAGAGTTGAAAAATGTTTGAAAATAATATAAACAAGGAAAAAAATCAAGTTGCATGGTAATTGATGACTCGGATGTGTCAAACATCAGGAAATCATCGTTGGTGTATAATTTGGATAAATCTCCGTAATTTTGGCAAATCACCATGTGTGTAATCCTTAAAAACCAACCTAGATTTTTCATAGCAAAATTGTAGTTTTTTTTAAATTTATTACTTCAATATTTTTAATCGCAGAAAACTCTTACATCAGAATGATGATGTCGCGACAAAATAAAATTGATAGGTAATAAGAATGATACTCTCTCATTCTGAATCAGTGAAAAATCACTAATAAATATGTAGTCAGAATTGCAGCGCAGGAAAAATCAGCAAAATTCACTGATTTGTAGCGAAGTTTTTGCTGATTTTTCAACAATTTTCACTAATTTTTCAGCAAATTCCATAAATTTTACTGATTTTTTAGTGAATTTTCACTGATTTTCCAGTGATTTTCCTCCCTGATTTATTTTCTGTAAAAAAATTTCACTGATTTTCCTGTGCTGCAATTCTGACTGTTTCTCATCTCATTTATAAATCAGTAAAAATTATCGAAAATCACTGGAATGCAGTCAGAATTGCAACACAGTAATAAATCAGTGAAGAAATTTCACTAAAAGGAAACACAGTGAAAAAAATTGCTGAAAAATTAGTGAAAATTCACTGAAAAGTCGGTAAAATCTCTAAAATTTGCTTAAAAAATAATGAAATTCTTTGAAAAATTGACGGAAATTAGGTTAATATCAAATAATTTTGTTTATTTCCCCCCTGGTGCAATTCTTAATATTTATCAGTGATTTTTCACTAACTCAAAATGAACGACTATTCACTTTCAGGACAATATTTTCGAAGCTGGAAAATTTTTCCCGGTTTATTGATAGGTATTCTCTCATTTTGAATCAGTGAAAAGTCACTGATAAATAGTCAGAATCCAAGCACAGGAAAAATCAGCAACATTCATTGATTTTCAGCGGAATTTCACTGATTTTTCATCAAATTTATATTTTATCGCCTTTTTAGTGAATTTTCACTGATTTTCCAGAATTTTTTCATCGTTTGCTTTCAGTGAAATTTTTTTTACTGATTTATTACTTCCCTACAATTCTGACTGTTTTTCGCAGTGATTTCGATAATTTTCACTGATTTATACTTAACTGCAAGAGAACACATTAAAAAAATGTTTCAAATTCACTTTCTGCCCTCTTTGACTCTTTGGTAATTTTCCACACAACCCAACCGCCATTTTTATTCAATGCTTTACTTTCTTTCTAAGCCATACATCAGCTACTTTTCTCTGTCCCATTCGCCTACTCTACCAACTTAAAAATGAAATGCGCTTTGAATAAAATAACACCGAAGATAAGATGATTTCGTCAGATACTCGTACCTTTCTTCTCTGTACTGCTTCGAACAATCCGACTATCGTCGTCCTTCATTCGTCATCCAGCAAAGAACATCTAAAAGAACTTAACCAAGCTGACGGCTCGTTTCGACTCTGGCTGCATGATTCGAAGGGAAAAAAATAATGAAATCTGGGTCGGTGCGTGCGTGTTTTACGTATACGTAAAATCATCGTCTTCGCGACCCCCAAACATGGCAGTATATCGCGAATATCTCGACATTTCCAACATAACTTTCGCGTAAGACGAAAACAGTTGGCTCGTCGCTTCGACTTAACACGACCGAGTGGGGGAGGGGGGATAACGTAGATCTGAAGAATAAAAAGCGATGGAAAAAACACAGAATCTGGGATGGAAAAAAGACCGAGAGGTGAAAATTTCCGCATTCACGTACGCGTTAGAATGAAAATCGGCGATCTTAAATTATTCAAATCCCTTCTTATAGCAGCGTACCATCGCCAACCTTACACGGATCGCGAAGTAGGAAAGAAATAGAGAAAAGTTTACGTGCTCCCCTGCCTATTATTTTTATAGGTTTACTTCGGCAGATCCTCGGTGTGTGGTTTTTTTGGGGATCACGGAGGCAGGGTGGAAAAAAAAGGAACAGTCGGAGCCAAGTTTTAAAATCGTCGTCGTCGTTTAACATAAAACAAAGAAACGCTCTTAACGTGGCGAAGTCGCGCTTATTTCGGAGGTAGACTTGGGTATCTAGTCGGGCTGCTTGGGGAAGATTTCTCTCAAAGACGTGGAACGCTGATTAATACGCATCATGGCCGGAAAATAAGGCGAACGTCGGATTACGTATTTTGCGTAATGGAAAGTTTATAATTTCGACGCTCGAATTGGTTAAAAAGCTCGATATCAAATTTAAAAAGTATACGGAATTATAAATTATCGTTTACTTATCGAACGAGCCAGACAGGGGGAAAGGATCAAGCCGCAAATCGTATTTGAAACTTGATTAACTCGTATATTCAAAAAGCAAAAAGCAGGCGAAGGGGATCAGAAGGGTAGCATGATTTCGAGCTTGAGTTGTTTTTATGCTTAGGCCTATACTTAGGCTGTACCTGCGCCAAGCGAATACATTCGAATTAAACTACGAACAGGCCTGGAAGACGAAGAACTCGAAAATTCGCCTATACAAACTTCGCTAATACTTTTTAATCAAACTTCCGAAATAAAATGTTTTTTTCCGAAAAAAAATTCTATAGAGATACTTTAAGGTTATTTTTCGGTATACCTGGTGACGAGAGGCAGGCGACAATATGAAAAAAGGTATTAGAAAGGCAGAGCTCGGCGAAGTCTGAGAGCGAGAAAAACACCAGGCGAGAGCGTTGAGAATTTGCACATTTGTGTTGGCGAAAATATCTTATTTTTATTCGTTTTTCTTATACGTCGTATAAGTTGGCAACTGGCGAAACTTAAGACTGATTGCTTTTTGCAATTTTTAAACGCGAGTTTTTAGTCAATCGATTTTTTCCGAATGTACCTGGGTGAGCTACCTACATGTACATATTCGTGTGGGTAGAGAGAGCTTCATCCAAAATGTAATTTGCGAACTGCTGCTGCGTCTCGGTTCAGGCAGCAGAAAAAATACGAATGTAAAAACGACGAAAAAATTACATTGTTATTTTTAACTCTCTCTCGAGTACAAACGAGGAGCTGGGGTGGGATGTAATTGCGAACCGAGGTCCGGAGGGGGAAGGAAATTTCCCAAAATTCGTCGAGTATTGCTTTTGTTTACTCGTCGATTGGTTCATTAATAGGTTTGCTTTATTGATTCGTATTCGGCGTCTTATTCCGGCTGGGGTTCGGTCTTTGTCGCGATATTGTGGAGTTCAGTTTCCCCTTCGACGTCACCTGGTACCAGAGCTAAGGGAATTTACGTGTCAAGTCGGTGTTTATAGTATTTTCAAGATAAGTCGCCATGTTGATAAGTTCGGACTCGCAGAAAGAAGTACTCGAGTGGGACCGAGACGAGGTTGATTGGTTCTAAGATGAGCGATTGGCGATGAGTTTGTTGAGAATTTATGTATAGAAAGGGAGAAAATACCAGGAATTTAATCGTTCGCCGGATTTAATTTGGTAAAAATAATTTTACCATGCTGGAGTAGTTTTTGATGCTAAGTCGAATATTCGAGCCGACGAATGGTGTTATTTGAGAGGATTTTATATTGATTTGTATTTAGAACGTAATTCTGAAGCCTATAGAAATGTATTTTGCGGAGATTCTGGTATTTTTACGTCAATTGTTCCCTGTAAATTTATTATTATTTGTAGTTTTGAAACTCATCGTCGTCATTGATAAGGTCTCATCAATTTGGAGAGATCTCGTCGAGGTATTCTCGAGGAAGTTTTATGTACCTGAGAAAATGGTATCTTCGGTCAAGACCCCAAAAAAGTTTAGGATTCGGAGTAAGAAGTTCCTTCTCACCCCGCTCTTCGCACATTCATGTCAAAAAATCTGGAACATGCAAGGTTTGAAAATTTTTAAATATTATGTTAACGTGGGTTAATAAATGGTATCAGCATTGAGGCGGATAAAAAAAAACACCTATAGGATTTTGTCAGAAATCTAGTAAAAAAAACTCATTTTGAGCTGGGAACTTCCCCAAAAAACTCTGTGCTCCTTATCCATACAGAAAATGGAGCTAAACGCATAGATATGGAATATAAACTCGAGACGAAGCTGTCATTTAAAATGTACAGGGAAACCATGTTCGAAAATTAAGCTCCCTCCACTAGCTCCTAAATTATTTAGACGCGAATGGGACTTCGACGATCCAAGTTCAAATTTTTTCAATTTTTCTAAATCTATTTTTTTTTTTTTGAAATCGTATTCGATATTAAAATTTTTCCGATATTTAGTTTAAACTTCAGTTTTCTCAAAATTCAATTTTTTTTCAATTTTCAAGTTTATTAAATTGGAAGATTTTTTTTTAAAAGTTGAAAAAACTTAAAAGAATCAAAGTTGAAAAAATGTCAAAAAAATTAAAATTAAAAGAATTCACCGTAGGAAAAAATGTCTTCAAACTTTAATTTCTTCAATTTTTCAACTTTATATTAAAAACAAATTTCCCCTCTCCTCTAAAATTTCTTCTGATAATTTTAAAATTTTTCTTCAATTTTTTTCAACTTACTGTTTTTTGAAGTTTCTTCCAAATCAATAAGTAATGAGAAGAAATTTCAAGAAGTAATGAAAATATGACATCGAAAAAATTTTTAAAATCAGTTGGATAAATTTTGTGAAAATATTGAAGCCTAAACCATTGAAAAAATTTTAATATTGAGCACAATTTTCAAAAAAAAAAATTAGAATTAAAGAAATTGAATAACTTTAAACTTGAAAAAATTTGAACTTGGGTCGTCGAATTCTCTTTTGCGTCAAAATGATTTAGAAGCTAGTGCTTTCCCCTCAGGAGGTAAAGATTGAAATTCGAAGAAAATATGATACCTAAATAATTAAACATTTTGCTGAAAATTTACACTCCATGTATTTGTTATGCTCTAGTAATTCGATTTTGAGAATTAATTTTGTTCCATACATCAAAAGGTCTTTAAAATCTCAATTAATTGATCTTCGCCTCCTCATTGAAAGGGGCGTGGCTTTGTAGTTCTTCGTGTATTTTTACAGAACCGCAGCTTCATATCCAGTTTATATTCCATATCTATGGCTAAACGTTCTTAAAGTGGCGAAAAATAAAAACATGATTTTGAAAAAAAAAGTCTCACTTGTTGTTGAGTCACAAATTTCGAAAACATGTGTATTTTTTGTGAACCTTCAACGAATTTTGAGCTTCCTGGTGTGGGGGGGGGGGGGAGCTATGGGACATGAGTCTTCAAAGTGGTGAAAGTTGAAAACATAATTTCAAAAAAAATGTCTCACTTATCTACTCGTTAATTTCAGCACAAAAAAGCACAAACCAAGCACAATCGATTGGCCCCACCCCTCATTCTTTAGTGGGCAGGGCATGGGCGGGCATCATTTCTTATGCTCCACCCAAAGAAGGGAAGGAGCACAAACAAAAATAATGTCACTGAACCGAGCACAATCGATTGAGACCACGTTCAAATATCCTTCGGTGGGGCATCATTTCTTACGCCCCTCCCAGATATAGCACACCAGTAAAAAATCAAAACAGGTGTCAAAATGTGATATTTTTAAAAATAAAAAATTGCACAAATCTCTCTGTGAGTAGCTCAAACAATTGGTACTGTTATCATTTTTATCAAGATTTATTTTTCAGTTTTTTCAGAAAGCATTTCTGACGCCCCGCCCACAGAAGGGAGGTAGCAAATAAAAATAAAGCCAGCACATGAGAGCACAAATTGAACATAATCAGTTAATTGATCCCACTCCCACCCCTCAATCTTGAATGGATGGGGTACCATTTCCGACGCCTCACCCTGACCTACATTCTATTCAAGGGAAGGGGGTAAGCACAAACGAAAATAATGCCAGCACATGAGAACACAAACTGAGCACAATCGATTAAGACCACTCTCACTCCCCTTCATCAAATTCGGGGGGGGTCTGAAATGGAGCCTCCTTAAAAGTCTGTTTTAAATATTTTCATCACTGAAAAAATCAATTATTATTATTTTACGTCGAGTACATTTATAAATCGATTAAAATGTTACTTCGGAGCAATGCTGAACATTTTCTAGAAATTGTTACACATGAATATAGAGTGGAAAAACATTAAATGCATATTTTTCTGTATTGGAGATGATATAGTCAGGTCTCAATCATACAAAAAAAGGCTTCCGCGCGAAATCCCTGTTGAAATTGATTTTATGATTGATTCTTGTTCTGGACACTAAAACAAAGAAATTGAGCTCGTATGCCCTTTTTTTCCTCTCCCCCTTTCCCCAGGGTCCACCACCTCAACATTTCAAACGCGTGTATTACCTTATCTATGGGTCGAAATGAAAAAACTTCCAAACAAAAGTTGTTCTTCAGCACCTAATGTACATTTTCATTTCTCATCAAAATCCATTTTGGAGCGACTCCTGTCCCTCAAATTTGAAAATAAAACAGCTTTCAGAAAACTTCAAAATCACGTTTTCTTCATTTTAAGCGAAAAGTTTCAGAGATACGGCAAAATTTGTACCGACAAAAAGTATTCAGAATTGAATTTCCTTTCCAATAAGTTTTATCGTGACCATTTTCACCAACTTTTCCCCACAGGGTGGATCTCTCCCCCTCCCCCTTATCTCAAAAGTTGGACCCATGAAAAAAATTGAACGATTTTTGTTTTTCGATATCTAATGCATAATTTCATTCATTATCGGAATTCATTTTGGAGCAAATTTTGTTCGTGGGTCCAACTTTTGTGAAAACGAGAAAAGGGGAGAGGTCCACTCTGTCGGGAAAAGTTGGTAAAAATGGTCGTGATAAAGCTCATTGGAAAAGAAATTCAATTCTGAATACTTTTTATGATTACAAATTTTGTCGTATCTTCGAACTTTTCGTTTAAAATGAAAAAACCGTGATTTTGAGGTTTTCTCAAAAACATATTTTGTTTCTGAATTGGGTGGGGGGGGGAAGAAATTGCTCCAAAATGGATTTTGATGCGAAATGAAAATGTATATTAGGTGTTGAGGAACAACTTTTGTTTGAAATTTTTTTCATTACAACCCATAGATAAGGTGATACACACGTTTGAAATGTTGGGGGTGGACATGGGGAAAGGTGGAGGGGAGAAAAAGGGCATACGGGCTTAATTTCTTTGTTTTAATGTCCAGAACAAGAATCAATCATAAAATCAATTTTAATAGGAATAGCGCGCGGATGTTCGATTGAGACCTGACTAATAATGCAAATTCATCATTTTCCATATTTTGCATATCTCAGCCTCAGCCAAAAATGATATTTTTGCATATTTCAGACATGTAGATTGTAGAGTGCATAATTTAGCATATTTCGACAATTTTTTTTTTACTTAAATATGTATTTTGAGCATTTTTCCAACATTTTTGCAAAAATTTTCATTTTTAGTTTTTTTTTTGTTGAAATTATACGACTGTAAAAATGCTTAGAATTTTTTTTAATGTCCTTTTCAGCCAAATGGTGGAGTAACGCAACATTCAACAGTATTGGGAGTTTTAGAGTGTTGTAAAGGTAAAAGAAAAAACTTTCCATGATACCAATTTCGATTTTGAATATTTTGCATACCTACTTGGGATCTCAAACTACTCTACAGTGCATATTTTTCCGCTCCCTACACATGAACTTTTGATCTACTAAGAATAGGCTGATAGATTTTAAAGTCTGAACCCAGGGAAGGGAGGGGGGTGACTGTGTGATAACCTTCGGTGACTTGGAAAAACCCTCTATGTATTTGGGGTGAACGAAAACAAAAATATAGGCAGATTCAGCGATATTTATCTCTATCCTGATCGTTGATGGCTTAAAACTTGAATATTCGATATTTTCTTCATAAATTCGACCAGAGTTGAAGTTAGAAATGATCAAAGAAAAACTAGTAAAATCACTGATTAATAGTTGAATACCTACTGAAGTATTTGAGGAGCAAAAATATCGGATCATTTTCATTCCTTCCTATTTGAGGTCGAAATTGTCTCATGTGTTTAATGAATAGGTAGCCATACCCGAATATATTAAAACCGAAAATTTTATTACATCAACTAATGAATAATTTTTCTGATTTCTGTTTCAGGTGAGTTACAATTTGTCATCCATAAAATAAGAAGTGTACGAATAAGTGAGTCATTTTCAATGATTTTTAAGAAGATCTTATTTCAATTATAATTAACGAATAATTTGAAAAATTCTTCAAAATTTTTTCAATTTTTCATATTTTTTGCTCGTTTTAATTTTTTGGGTCTTTTCGTCTCCATTTTTAAGAAAATGCTGGCTGTACGACTGTTCACAAAGTCACAGGAAGTACATTATGAGAAAGGAAAGTCAGAGTGTCTAACAAGTCCTGTTGATACTGTTTGTCCTGTTTTGGGCTGAAAGGTCCTGTTGGTCCTGTTAAGGTCCTGTTTTGGGGCTTTTTCAGTGAAAAGTCCTGTTTTGCAACAATTTTGAGACCCCATCCGCTAAAATGGATAATACAGGGTGTCTGAAGAAATTTAAACTTTTAAATGCCTTTTTCTTCAGAAATTTTCGCCCTCGCTTCGCTCGGGCTCAGTGAATTTACAATTTTCATTTTTTGTATTACAATATCTACAAAACTTCTCCCTTCCTAGCCTAGACATTTGATATTTCAAAATGACAAAAATCGTCTTTCTCATTTATGAAAGAACGCATAACGATTTCGATAACAATAATTTTCAAAAAAATTTTTGTTTTCTGGAAGGAAATCAGAAAACGAGTCCTTAGATGCCGTTTCTTGGTGTGTTTTTTTTGGAAGTCAGAACAAAACACGAAAAAAAGTAGATACAAATTTTACCCGATGAAGAAATTTCAGATACTCGGTGCCTTTTTTCAAAAATTTTCGCCCTCGCTTCGCTCGGGCTCATATTTGCTTATTTTCTGGATTTGACCCCTCAGTGCCCCCTTAGACCTCCATTTTGGCGGAAAAGTATAATATTGAAAAATTTGAATAGTAAATTTACATGTTTTTGCTTTTCAATGTGTCTACCTTATTCTTGAATTTTTAGATAAATTTACTCTTATTTTCTAAAATTATTGAATTTTTTCTTCAAAAATTCTTTGCTTGATAGGCTTTTAATTTTTTTGGAGGGGGGGTACAAAATTCATAAGTACCGATTTTTAAAAGGTCCTGTTGAAGGTCCTGCTGGTCCTGTTTTGGGGTTTTGAAAATTTGTTAGACACCCTGAAAGGCTTGAAAGCAGTAAATGCTGAAATGATCTGGACTTCGAAAAAAATTGACGCTGCACTGTCGATTAGATCATGATAATTTAGATGTGCTAAAGTCAGAACATTCTTAAACAGAAAATTGTTTAGTTGCGTTTCAAACAATTATGGTCAATGACGTTCCTTATTTCTTCCATAAATACAATAGGTCGATCGATTCTTTCATGTGAATTATTCTTGCCCAGATAATTTTCTACATAATTCAAGGAACCCTTTTGCTCAGAATATTGGTGTAATTTATTTGTCTATGGTTCAGTTGTATGTTGAGAAAATTTTATAGAAATTTTAGATTAGATGAATTGATAAATGCAGAATCCATTCAATTTATTTGTTGCCTCATTGACATCTTTTTGCCTGTAATTATTTATATTCGAATCAATTTTCGATATGCTCAATTGCTTATAGCTGGTTCCATGTACTCGTAGGTTAAATAATTCCAAAGATTCCCAGTTGAACGAATTTTTACATTAAATTCATATTCCTTGATCTCGAATGAGGAAAACGACTCTCCTCCTCATGGAAATTGAATGAAACTACAGTTTTCTCAATTCACGTCGAAATAATTGCCAGAAAGATTATTACTCGAAAAGGGGAAATACCCTATTCAAAGATTTCCTTCCAAAGCCTCCTTATTGCTACACTCAAGGATGTGAATTTTTTTGACGGCTCATTGCGCACTTTATATACATCTGTAGGGGTAGATCAGTATAACTATACGTGGCGGTGTTGCTGTTCTAAATTTTTAGTTCTGACTTCTGACCAGATCGTTGCATCGAAGTATCGCAAACGAACTAGCTGAGATTTGGAGGTACATTATTTGAATATCTTTTCCGAAATCAAGTCAATTGTTTTCTTGTAATCGAATCATAAGAAAGATCCGGATGTCGTTAGTGTAAGTACATAATTAATTTGATGATGCTTTAAACTTGAAGCACATTTCAACCTGACGATAGGCCATCTTTATTTCTTGCTGACTTATTCTAAAAATCTCGATCGAGTTTTACACTTGATTTTGAAGTAAAAGTATACGTAGGTATTTGTTAGGTTTCGTATTATTGCATCATTTTGTTATATAGCTTTGTTTTTCTTGTTTTATAGTGAAATCACATCTTCGTAAATTTATATATCGATACAGCTAAGAAAGAAGAATAATTTATTTAAAATGTCCTACACTTTACGTCCAACATTGAGATATTCCGTCCAGCGGTTGAGCATCAGTTATGTGAAACAAACCCACGGCGTTCTCATCAGCCAAACATCTCCACACATCGGAAAATTATTGAGGTATGATTTCTTATTTCAACCTAAATTTCGCCATTTTATTCTGTTTTGTGATAGTAACACGTACTATTTTTCACTATTCCAGCAAAAGTTTTCACCTCAACGTTCGTCATTTTTCTAATGTATCGATTACCGAGAAAATCGATAAGATAGATGCAGATGTCCGTCGAAATGGGCGAATTACTTTACGTGAAGTACAAGACATTCACAAAGAACTTGAGTCAGGTTAGTATTTGCTCATTGAAGTATTGCCTTTGCGTTTAATTCAGCTGTTCATTTGGTACCACATGTATGAACTCATTACTATCGTGGTGTTCTTATAGAACATACCTATATTTCTCAATGGGTCAAGGTTATTCAGTGGTGTGGTAAATTATTATCAGAAGAACCACCCGAAAAAAGAATTCAACTGGTTCACGATGTATGGAAAACGTTAGAAAAGCAAGGTAATTATAAGTGTTTACTTTTTTCTAACGAGACACAGCTCTACCTTATTGATATGTATTGTATGTGCTTCTACAGAAAAAGAATTGTGTATTAGTCGCTATAACGCTCTATTGAAGGTTTACCTGGAAAATGAACACGCATTCCTTCCTACCGATATACTAGCCGAATTGAATAAAAAATGCATTTTTCCAAATGATATTACTTATCATCGTTTGGTTACATATTATTGTCAAAAAGGTGATATCGAAGGAGCTACTCGTATCTTGCAGTTGATGCGAGAGCAAGAGATTCGTATCGATGAAGTTATCTATAACGCATTGGTGTTGGGTCATTCTATTGCAAAGTAAGTTGTCTCATCACTCGTTCCTATTTTATTTTTTTTGAGTGAACTCGAAGCTTAATTCATTATTTTGTACAGTGATATGGCAAGTGCTGAAGGAATTTTGAACGATATGAGACAAGATGGCATCGACCCAACCGGGGAAACATATACTATTTTAATTTGCGGCTATATCGAACAAGGAGACATGAACAAAGTGAAATCTCTCTTAGAAGAATGCAAAACCAATCACATAAACTTTGTATACGAAGATTACTTGAAAATAATATACCATTCATCTCGGAAAGATCTTAACATTGAAGAGGTATACCTAATTATTAAAAACAAATTTTTTATGGAGAAGTACTATACCGCATTCAAATATATTTATTACAGATCGTATCAAAAGTTGGGTCCAACGATGCTTACCATCAAGAAGCCATCAATTTCATTTACAAGTTAGTCAAAATGGGTAAACCAGAGAATACTTTAAAAATTTTGAAAAGTATGGTGAGATCTACATCTAGAGAAGAAGAGCTCATAGATGAGAACCGACACCTAAAGAAAATTATGTTGGATAAGTGGGGCGGTAAGTACGGTAGTATTACATTTAATAAGATCAATCATATCAAAATAATAATTTAATGTTTTTCATTTTTAGTGGACGTTGCCGAGTTGGAAGCGCCGGATCGAGAACATTTGATATATCAGTGTTGGGATCGTTGGGGTAGATTCAGTTAGAATAATTAGTAAGTGTTCATTATTCTGACTTCAATCTAACATATCTTTCTTTTGGGACATTTTTCCCACTTGTATTTAGCCAGTGCTGATTTTATTTTTAACCTGAGCATTTCATAATGATTAATTTTTTTTATAACTTAATTACTTACTCACGGGTCATTCCACGTCAGTTCGTACGCAAAGTGGGGGGGGGGTGTCGGCGATTATTTTTTCCTTTTTTGCTATGTGGGTAGTAGTCTACAGTCCAACTGGCAAAAAGTGTTCATTGAGCGTGCTTTTTTGGGGCGCAAAAAAATCAGTTGGCTTATTGTGGGTATGGGTCCCATGGTATGAAAAAAGTGTATTTTGGATTTTTGCCCTTGCACAATAGGGAGCTGGGGCCTAAAAACCCCTCTTTTTTCACATTTTTTCAACTTGACTGGGCGCAAAAAAATTTTTCACAGTGTGATAGCAGACACTCCCCCCGACTCCAAATATATATGTCACAGTCCTTGGGTCACTTGCACAATGTGGCGCTAGGCCCCCAAAGTGCGATTTTTCGCCAAATTTGACCATTTTTGGCACAATAATGCCTCTGTATGCGACATGAGGTCTGGGGCTCAAAAAAAATCAAACGAAGTGTATACCTATACCTACATTCATTCATTCCGCATCCGATGAGCCAAAGTTTAAGGAAAATGGTTTGCACAAAATGCTGTGGTGGAATTTCAAAGTTGAGAAAATGTGTGATTTTCACCCCTTTTCATCATAAATAAAGTTATCAAAAAAATTCTGAAACTTTGGTTGCACGCTATCAAAATGGGTTAAAATTTTACAAGCAGAACGAAATTATTAATGAAAATTGAATTTAAGCAATTTGTACCCTTTTTGAGCCTCAAATTGAGCCCCATTTTTGAGTATTTCCCAAAAAATGTGAGATTGAAAGAGGGCTAGATTTGTCAAAAATTCAAAAATGTTACATATGAAAGAGTATACAATTTCGTCAAAAATTCAAAAATGTTATCCAAAACCATTTTTGAGCAACTTTTGAGAATTTTGAGCCCAAATAGGATCAAGTTCTGAGTATTTTCCAAAAATTGGAATGTGACCTATTGAAATAGGATAAAATTTCTTCAAAAATTCAAAAATGTCATCCAAAACCATTTTTGAGCAACTTTTGAGAATTTTGAGCCCAAAATATGATCAATTTCTGAGTATTTTCAAAAAATTGGCATGTGACCTGTTGAAATGATAAAATTTCTTCAAAAATCCAAAAAATGTTATCCAAAACCATTTTTTGAGCAACTTTTGAGAATTTTGAGTCCAAAATATGATCAATTTCTGAGTATTCTCGAAAAATTAGCATGTGACCTTCCAATTTTTTGAAAATACTAAAAAAATGTGCTCAATTTGAGACTCAACGTTTTTGAAAATTGCTCAAATATAGTTTTAGATGACATATTTGAATCGTTGACGAAATTCTACCCCTCTTTCATAGGTCATTATGCCAAGTTTTGGAAAATACTCAGAAATTGATCCTATTTTGGGCTCAAAATTCTCAAAAGTTGCTCAAAAATGGTTTTGAATAACATTTTTGAATTTTTGACGAAATTCTAGCCCTCTTTCATAGGTCACATGCCAATTTTTTTGGGAAATACTCAAAAATGGGGCTCAATTTGAGGCTCGAAAAGGGTCAAAATTGCTTAAATTCAATTTTCACTAATAATTTTGTTCTGCTTGTAAATTTTAACCCATTTTGATAGGTCGCAACCCAAGTTTCAGAATTTTTTTGATAACTTAATTTATGATGAAAAGGGTGAAAATCACACATTTTCTCAGCTTTGAAATTCCACCACGGCGTATTGTGCAAAACCATTTTCCTTAAACTTTGGCTCATCGGATGCGGAATGAATGTGGGTATACACTTCGTTTAATTTTTTTTTGCGCCCCAGACCACATGTCGCATACAGAGGTATTATTGTGCCAAAAATGGTCAAATTTGGCAAAAAAATCGCACTTTGGGGGGCCTAGCGCCCCATTGTGCAAGTGGCCCAAGGGTTGTGACATATATTTGGAGTCGGGGGAGTGTCTGCTATCACACTGTGAAAAATTTTTTTGCGCCCGGTCAAGTTGAAAAAATGGGAAAAAAGAGGGTTTTTAGGCCCCAGCTCCCTATTGTGCAAGGGCAAAAATCCAAAATACAACTTTTTTCATACCATGGGACCCATACCCACAATAAGCCAACTGATTTTTTTGCGCCCCAAAAAAGCACGCTGATTTCGATTTCTAGAGCACTTTTCGCCAGTTGGACTGTAGACTATAGACCTCGATGAGAGATGACGAATGCCGGAAACCACAGCTCTCAAAGTCTTTTTGGAAGGTTGCTACGAGCATTTAAAGTTTTGAGGTAAAGTTTGGATATGGTAAATTTGGGACGTGGGACGTGGATAACTCGAAAACCATGATGGGTTGAAAGTTGAAACTTTTTCTAATGTGTAGGGTCTTTGAAAGAGCTTTTTGACAATTTTTTTTAAAATCAGTGTTGCCCACTTTTTTTAACACGAAAAATTATCTTAAAAGTTGAAGAATGACATTTTCCTATGATGTCAATCGCCAAAAATTCTGAAAAAATCTGTAAAGTACAACTTTACATGCTGGTTAATATAGGTATTAAAAAATTGAGGTGACGTTATTTCGTATTTTGGAGAAAAAAAAATTCCAATGATTGGAAGAAAATACAATTTTTTTTCAAAGGTCAAAAATTGTGTAAATTGATTTTTTTTGTTAATTTTTCACCATATTCAAAGAAAAAGTCGATAAAAGCATTTAACTCCATTCAACACCCTTAATACAAACATATGTGTGAAAATGCAGAGTTATTAAATGTTAACTGAAAAGTTAAGTTTGTTGATCCAAACCAGTTTTATTACACTTTGAATTTAAGTTTTAAAAAATTTTCGCCTGCCCTCGCTTCGCTCGGACTTAATTCATTTCTCTCGTATTCCGATTTAAAACTACAATTTTTTTCAAATTAGATTACAATTATTTTGAAATTTTTTACTCTCGTTTCAATCTAGATAAATACCTTCCTTCGGTTGGGACAAATGGATATTTTATGTCAACACTTAATAATCGCCGGCTCATTTTTTTAAAATTGAAATATTAATAATATCGGCGAAATGTAGTTGGGAATAATTTTAAGAATTTGAGTTGGGATTTTCATCAAACTTCCCCCTCCCCTCCCTTGGAAAATACCTTTGGTACGTCATTGGATCCAGGGGTAACCAAATGAGAAAATTCTGATACCAAAAATGTTTCTTTTTTCAACTTCTGAAGTTAACATTTTAATAACTCTGCATTTTCCACTGACGTGGAATGACCCTCACATCAATATTTTGTGTTTAATTTTCTGACCAATCTTTGTCTTCATTTTATTGTCTTAATACCTATATCAAAAGGTTTTTCATATTATGCCTTCCGACATTTTTTTTTCTTTCAAAATTATTTCAAAAATCAAAATTTTGTTAACTCTTGAATTTTTTTACCATTTAAATTTTTTCCTCAAAAAATTCGGCGAATGAGATTTTTATGTCTTTAATTACACAGGTCGACGTTTCAAACTTTTTAAAATGCTGTTTAAAGTTTAATGGATGATTTTTATAGTATTCTTCACGCTGATCACGAAAACAGCAGTAAAAAAATTCCATCACCTAAAAATTTTTTTCAATTTGAATTTTTTGTTGAATAGTTTTTCTATTTTTTTTTTTTTAATAACTTTTGACACTTAAAGTCAATTTTATGAGAAAAAGAAGGGTTTCTACGAAAAAAAAAAGAATAGAAACGTGGGAGTGTCTGCTATCACACTGTGAAAAATTTTTTTGCGCCCGGTCAAGTTGAAAAATGGAATAAAAAAAAAGAGGGGTTTTTAGGCCCCAGCTCCCTATTGTGCAAGGGCAAAAATCCAAAATACACTTTTTTCATACCATGGGACCCATACCCACAATAAGCCAACTGATTTTTTTGCGCCCCAAAAAAGCACGCTGATTTCGATTTCTAGAGCACTTTTCGCCAGTTGGACTGTAGACTATAGACCTCGATGAGAGATGACGAATGCCGGAAACCACAGCTCTCAAAGTCTTTTTGGAAGGTTGCTACGAGCATTTAAAGTTTTGAGGTAAAGTTGGATATGGTAAATTTGGGACGTGGGACGTGGATAACTCGAAAACCATGATGGGTTGAAAGTTGAAACTTTTTCCAATGTGTAGGGTCTTTGAAAGAGCTTTCTGAAGATTTTTTTAAAATCAGTGTTGCCACTTTTTTTAACACGAAAAATTATCTTAAAAGTTGAAGAATGACATTTTCCTATGATGTCAATCGCCAAAAATTCTGAAAAAATCTGTAAAGTACAACTTTACATGCTGGTTAATATAGGTATTAAAAAATTGAGGTGACGTTATTTCGTATTTTGGAGAAAAAAAATTCCAATGATTGGAAGAAAATACAATTTTTTTTCAAAGGTCAAAATTGTGTAAATTGATTTTTTTTGTTAATTTTTCACCATATTCAAAGAAAAAGTCGATAAAAGCATTTTAACTCCATTCAACACCCGTTAATACAAACATATGTGTGAAAATGCAGAGTTATTAAATGTTAACTGAAAAGTTAAGTTTGTTGATCCAAAACACAGTTTTATTACACTTTGAATTTTAAGTTTTAAAAAATTTTCGCCCTCGCTTCGCTCGGACTTAATTCATTTCTCTCGTATTCCGATTAAAACTACAATTTTTTTCAAATTAGATTACAATTATTTTGAAATTTTTTACTCTCGTTTCAATCTAGATAAATACCTTCCTTCGGTTGGGACAAATGGATAATTTTATGTCAACACTTAATAATCGCCGGCTCATTTTTTTAAAATTGAAATATTAATAATATCGGCGAAATGTAGTTGGGAATAATTTTAAGAATTTGAGTTGGGATTTTCATCAAACTTCCCCCTCCCCTCCCTTGGAAAATACCTTTGGTACGTCATTGGATCCAGGGGTAACCAAATGAGAAATTCTGATACCAAAATGTTTCTTTTTTCAACTTCTGAAGTTAACATTTTTAATAACTCTGCATTTTCACTGACGTGGAATGACCCTCACATCAATATTTTGTGTTTAATTTTCTGACCAATCTTTGTCTTCATTTTATTGTCTTAATACCTATATCAAAAGGTTTTTTCATATTATGCCTTCCGACATTTTTTTTCTTTCAAAATTATTTCAAAAATCAAAATTTTGTTAACTCTTGAATTTTTTACCATTTTAAATTTTTTCCTCAAAAAATTCGGCGAATGAGATTTTTATGTCTTTAATTACACAGGTCGACGTTTCAAACTTTTAAAATGCTGTTTAAAGTTTAATGGATGATTTTTATAGTATTCTTCACGCTGATCACGAAAACAGCAGTAAAAAAATTCCATCACCTAAAAATTTTTTTCAATTTGAATTTTTTGTTGAATAGTTTTTCTATTTTTTTTTTTTAATAACTTTTGACACTTAAAGTCAATTTTATGAGAAAAAGAAGGGTTCTACGAAAAAAAAAAGAATAGAACGTAAATTGTGGAGCGTAAAATTTCCTATCTGTAGAGTCCAATTAGTTGTTACTTTGGAGGCTTAGCTAACGACCTAACGAGATATTTTAATTCGAAGTTCAATTTTTTTTTTAAATTGGAAATATTTCAAAAACTAAGCCTCCTAAGGAAAAAATTAATTGGACTCTACGGATGGGAAATTTTACGCTCTACAATTTACGTTCTTTTCGTATTTTTTTTGGAGGCTCGATTTTCTGGAAAATCGATTTTTTTTGTAATAAACCGCATTTTCAACATTTTTTCTCATTATCTAACAATGGAAATAATCAAAGGCCGGTAAATTAACATTTTTTCCTCCGTAATTGATTCTGATTGGTGATTCTGGCCTACCTATTTTATAATTGAAATTTTTTGTTGAAAAATCGTTTTACATTTGTTTGTGTAAATTTTGACCCTTCAAGTTGATTTTCTGGCGAAAGACAGGATTCTACGAAAAAAAGAATGGAACATAAGTTGTAGAGCGTAAAATTTCCTATCTGTGAAGTTCAATTAGTTTTTTCTTGGATCGAGATATTGTAGTTCAAAGTTCAAAATTCAACTTTGTTTCAAAAATTGAAAATATCTCAAAAACTAAGCCTCCTAAGAAAAAACAAATTAAACTCTGCAGATAAGAAATTGTACGCTCTACAATTTATGTTTCATTAATTTTTTTCGTAGAGCCTTTTCTTTTTTCAGAAAATTGACTTCAAGTGTCAAAAGTTATCAAAAAAAGTGGGAAAACTGTTCAACAAAAAATCAAAATTGTGAAAAATCCTTTAGTGATGGAATTTTTTCACTATTTTTCTAGCGATTAGTTCGAAAAATGCTATGAAAATCACCCATCAAACTAGCATTTTCGACGACGACCTGTTGAAAATGTAATTTGAGCGTTTTTGAATATTTTTGAGCAATTTTGAGCCCAATATTTGGTCAATTTTCAAGTATTTTCCAAAAATTGACGTACGACCCATGAAATTGGGATAAAATTTCATCAAAAACTTGAAAATGTTGACTAAAATTTTTTTTGAGTAATTTTTGAAAATTTTGAGCTCAGGCCAATTTTTGAGTGTTTTTAAATAATTGTTGTGTGACCTATCAAAATGGGGTAAAATTTTGCCAAAATTTCAGATACTGTAATCAAAATTTTTTTGAGCAACTTACAAATTTTGAGCGCAGTAAAATTGTTGAGTATTCAAAAAAATTGGTATTAACCTTTAGGAATGGTGAAGAATTCTGTCAAAAATCCAAAAAATTCAACCAAAATTTTTCTTCAACAACTTTTGTAAATTTTGAACACTTGACTGTTCGTAAATATTTTTAGGAAATTGTATGCCATGAAAGAGATAAAAATTGCCTAACTTTAAGAACATACTCAAATATTTTTTTGAGAATTTTTTAGAATAAAACATGTGATTAGGCAGAATAAACAGAAAAAAACACAAAAAAATCAGAAACTCAATCATCTCCGTAAACGAAGTTTTTGGTAAAAGTCTACTTTATTTTCATAGGTCACAAGTCAATTTAAAGAAAATACATTAAAACTAACCTGATTTTGAGCTCAAAATCGCTCGAAAATGCAGAAATTACATTTTAATTTATATTTTTGTATTGCTCGTGTAATTTTAACCCATTTTGATAGGTTACATATCAATTATTTGAAAATACTCATAAATTGGCCCGTGCTCAAAATTCTCAAAACTATAGGGTAAAATTTTACAAGCAACACTAAGATATTAGTTGAAATGTAATTTGAACATTTTTGAGACATTTTGAGCCTAAAGTCTGGATAATTTTAGTTTTGAGAATTTTCTGTTTTTTTTTTTGGTTGTTTATTTCTGTTTATTCTGCCTAATGACATGTTTTATTCTAAAAAATTCTCAAAAAAATATTTGCGTATGTTCTTAAAGTTAGGCAATTTTTATCTCTTTCATGGCATACAATTTCCTAAAAATATTTACGAACAGTCAAGTGTTCAAAATTTACAAAAGTTGTTGAAGAAAAATTTTGGTTGAATTTTTTGGATTTTTGACGGAATTCTTCACCATTCCTAAAGGTTAATATCAATTTTTTTGAATACTCAACAATTTTACTGCGCTCAAAATTTGTAAGTTGCTCAAAAAAATTTTGATTACAGTATCTGAAATTTTGGCAAAATTTTACCCCATTTTGATAGGTCACACAACAATTATTTAAAAACACTCAAAAATTGGCCTGAGCTCAAAATTTTCAAAAATTACTCAAAAAAAATTTTAGTCAACATTTTCAAGTTTTTGATGAAATTTTATCCCAATTTCATGGGTCATACGTCAATTTTTGGAAAATACTTGAAAATTGACCCAATATTGGGCTCAAAATTGCTCAGAAATATTCAAAAATGCTCAAATTACATTTTCAATAATATCTTTGTACTGCTCGTGAAATTTTAACCCATTTTGATTGGTCGTAACCCCAGTTTCCGAATTTTTTTCGGTAATTCAGTTTTAACAAAAAGGGGCGAAAATTATGCGTTTTCTCAACTTCAAAAATTCACCACAACCTATTATGCCGACCGTTTTCCATAAACGTTGGCTTAAAGAGTATGGAATGAATCCATGTATGTGTTGAGATTTTTTTTTTGTTCCGCAGACCATATGACGCCTATGGAGCCATTATTGAGCCAAAAGTGACCAAATTTCCTAAAAAATCACACATTAAGTGCGCTGGCACCCCATTGTGCACGTTCCCCTAGGAAGTAGAGATATACTTGGAGTCAGGGGAGTGTCCGCTACCAGTCTGTGAAAAAAATTTTTGTCCCCGGTCAAATTTTAAAAATGGAAAAAAACGGGGGTTTTTCAGCTCCAGCCCCCTATTGTGCAAGGGTAAAAATCCAAAAATACACTTTTTCGGGACTATGGGGTATGGGACCCAAACACATAAAAAGCCAACTGATTTTTTTGTCCCTCAAAAAAGCACACTCAATGAACACTTTTTGCCAGTTGGACTGTAGACTAACCGTCGCTATTCATCTGTCATTCCCTAAATGTACAAAATATACCGTCTTGTTTATTGGTACTGTTTGTTACCGTTAGTCGTTGGAATGGAAACGCAGAATCTGTTAGGTACAAGATATTTTTATAATTTTCTTTTTCCAGTCTTTGATAAAATGTACTACAAGCCATGCGAAGAAGAGAAATTGAGCCTCGAAGAAAAAAAGTTGAGCCCCGGCACCGTCCATTAAGGCGACTTCCGTCACCCCTCAAAGTTTTCCAAGTTCCAGCAGACGGAGATATGTGGTATGTTTTAAGAATCATCGCCCTATATTAGTTTTTTTCAATGATGAATTTTTCTTAATCATTTCCCAATAAATTGACGATACTTTAAGATTTTCTTTTCTCAACTGCGTGATTTAAAAATTTATCCCTGAAAAATAAAATTGCAGACCCTTTTGTAGACACCTCAAAAAGGGGGCAAAATTTTCGTGGATTTTAAGGGGGAAGTTGTAATATTTGAAATACATACTTCACAGTACTTATACATACCTACATTTATACGAAGTTTCAACTTCTTGTGAATTTTTAGTGGGTTTGATATTTTCTTCAGCTAAAATGACTGAACAGTAAGGCGGAAAAGAATAACTCAATACCAAAATCTGCACTTATGAGGTTTGAAAATTTAGGCCTGACTGAAAAAATTACTTTTTTTACTCGCAGCTCGATAATGGCTCACCTTCTGAAATCCAAGTATATGTTACGCCTAATCGATATAATTGCCTAATTCATGGAATCAGCGATCTCGAATTAGTCGAAAACGACACCTTTCTCGATTTTTTTGAAAATCATCGAAATTTGAAAAAATCAACGAACTAACCCCTTCTCTGTTTTTTGGGTCAAAGTGTGAGGTGTCTAGAATGGGGTATTCGGACACGGCGAATCCAATAGGGGTATTAGTTTTTTCCAATCGGTCTCCGTACTCGAGAAAATGGCCATTTTTAGGGACAATTTTGGCCAAAATAAATGGAGTCTTGAAAACTCGCGAAAGATACGTTTTCCGACTAATTTGGGGCCACCGATTACGATTCTGAAGTTCGTTTGCCCAAAAACCGCATTTTCGAGGCGAAAATCGCCCATAACTCGAGGAGGCAGGCCCAGCGCAAAAAATGGACAGCGGATTCGGAATCAGCGACCTCGAATTAGTCGAAAACGACAGCTTTCTCGATTTTTTTGAAAATCATCGAAATTCGAAAAAATCAATGAACTTTGAACTAACCCCTTCTCAGTTCTTTGAACCAAAAACTTTTTTATCCCCGATTGTTGTGCGAGCTGTCAATGATGCGGTATTTACCCACGGCAAATCCAACGTCATGGTCGATTTCGCCCTACCTATCTTGTTTCGATTCGAAGAAATTTGCAATTTTTGGTAAAATTCAATCTCAAAAGACGTTTGTCTGAAGTAATATGAAATAGAAAATTCCTGCTGTTTGATTTCTTCGACACCTCAAAGAATCAGGCACCTCGATTTAGTCATATTTGGCTTTTATTTTCATCACTTTCAGCTTCAAGAACAGCCAAATAAGTAAGTTTGTGGAACAGGTAGAATAAATACACGATCGTTTGCTTTATGTAATATTTTTCAAGTACCTATAAAGATTCTCGCGTAATGGTTTGAACGTCTTTTTATTTCATTCATTTACGCGCTGATCAGATTTTCTAATTAAGAAATGCGAGGAAAAGGCGCTTATTGGCTTAAGGAGTCGATAAATCGCGTGAAAAAATATACTTGGTGTTTAAAATGATCGAATTCGCACTAAAACAATTAATTTCGCTTAGGAAATGCGAAACACTCGATCAAAATGATAAATAAAGGTAAAAATTTCATTCCACGACGAAAATCCCTTCACATTCACGCGATAGGCAACTTAAATAACAAATTTTAAAAAAAATGCATTCAAAAGGTCCAAGAACATTAGCAACGCTATCTACAACGTAAAAGAATATTTAGGAAAGAAAACGAAATCAAAAAATCGAATTTTGAGGGCTAGATATGCGCGTGGCGCTATCTATCGGAATATTACAGTATCAACCTCGAAACTTCGCAAATTCGAGTTGAATCTCACTACCTATCTTCGTAGTTCCCATAATTTTCCGATAGATAGCGCCACGTGCATATCTAGCCTTCCATCACCCTCACAAAAACGACACATCATTTTTTTTGGCCAAAAATTTTTTTGTCCCCGATCGACGTGCGAGGTGTCTAGAAGTAGAATGGGGTATTCCTTCGTAATGTACTGTTTATTGAAATAAATGTGATGAGCTTGTCAGCGTTTTTATTAAAAAATGTCTTCGTCGTATTGTAATGCTATACTTTGATTTGCCCTTTTCCTCCAGCTCGAGTCTCGAAGACGAAGATTTGATTCAAGTAAAATACCTAGGTATAAAATGGACAAAATCTTAATAAAAAATGTGATACAGATTAAGTTCTCGAAAGGAGGAAAAATCTCGAATGGGGAAATGAAAATTGTGAATTTTACCTTACGTATCAATGTTTCTACAACATTGGTCATCAATTTAGAAAAGAGAAAACATTCAAAATGGAATTACTTTTGCAAGAATGGTGACCAAAGTATGGAAATAACCTCAATTTAGCAATTTGATGAAACAAATTTTTCAATTTTTCATAAATTTTCGGAGAACGGAGAAGCTTCGACGTCAAAAGCAAATTCAGGTAATGTAATCAGCAACATCAAATTTATCAAAAACTGCTCTTAATTTGAGAGATGGAACGTAACGAACGTTCATTAAGCATCAATTGTAAGCTCTAAATATCTCTACTAAATTCCCCGTACCACGTACCAAAGAAAAAACCATGTAAACATTGAATACCTACGATTATCTAATTTTATGGTAACGATTTTTAAATAGAATAATTGAAATCTCCTGCAAATATTACACCAGACAACTCGAAACACATTTTAAAATCGAAAAATAGTACCCATAGAAGGCTATCTGTCATGATAAAAACGAAATAATTGACCAATTGACGAAAAGTAGCAAGAATAAAATAATTTGAATTTCTAAAAAAACGAATTGAGAAACTATGTTCTGTTTTTAAAAAATTGGCGGATGTTTTGAATTTGATTCATTACATAACATTGTGATTTAATTCGTTAATCAAGTTGCCTATCGGATGTAATAAAAGGCATTTTCGAAGCAGAATAAATATCATGTATGTTGCCTATCGGAAGCAGAAAAGGCATTTCGGCTGCAATAATTATATGCATCATAGAGTTTAATCAGATTTGTTATTTAGGTTGCCTACCGCAAATAATTACAGGCATTATGAACGTGCGATGAAATGACATCTATTTTTTTAATCAATTATCTTGATCATTTTTTTTTCTTTGATTCACCATCACCACTATGGGTGAGATGTATTCGTGTTGAACTTACCTTTTGAACTATATCATAGCTGAAAGTACCTACTTAAAACTTTTGCCAAATATGACCAAATCGGAGTTAAATAATCTCAAATTTGACATTCATTTTACCTATCTATCAGCAACGTGTCAGAATTGAAATTTTAGGTGATTTATACAAAGTTAGAAAACCCAACGACTTCGAATTATTATGTTTAGTTTAACCTTTAAAATTGACTGAACCCCCAATTTTAAAGCAATTTTGTCCCAAGGTATTAAAAAAAAGCCATTTTTGCCCAATTCGAAATTTCAAAATCACCAATCACAAAATCTGAGTCAATTTTCCAAACATACGATTCATTTTGTTTTCCTTGCCTTCAAAAATGAGTAGCAGATAAATAAACCCTATCCTTCCAATTGCAGGTCCAAAACCATTCGATGACGATAATAAAGTAACACAAACCAAAACCAAAGTTCTAATTCGTTGACACGGCGGCAGAAAAAAAAGAGCACACAAACTATTCTCTAAATTTTAACCGATCTGGGTTAAAAAAACACTGTCGGCCGCTCGACAGTGAAAAAACCGTGATCGGTTATCACAATTTACAATACATTTCAACACAAGTACATATATAAATAATAAATATAAGTATACCCAAGGGTCCCCTCAACATGTCTACTTTGACAAAACCCACAAACATAAGTCACCCGAGCTAATCCCCACCGTATTGCAGAAGTTGATTAATACACATTCCCTCGAACCAGTACCATGTATACATCCAAAAATAATCGTCAAATGCACAAATGAAAAACCAACTAGCAGTGACACCTAGATTCCCTAATCAGGCAAGACCCGGGAGGGATTATTTTTGCTCGATAGATAACTTAGGCCATGAAAAATTGCACCAGGGTGTCCTAAAAGACCAAACACCTATATTCTTATCATTCGCTCAAACAAACGTCATTTTTTGTTGAAATTAGGTGCTAATCAAGATCGTGATTTTAATTGCAATCAAACGCTACGTAAGATCCAGGTCATCACGCACTCTCAACTTTACACATGTCGCAAAGGCAGCGCCTAAATTCCTTACCTACCAGATAGCGACATTAGGCAGCTCATACACAGGCTGGTCTTCTCCAGGTGGCAAGGTATTTAGCATTACCCGTCCCTTAGAGATGCCAGCCTACATCCACAAGGATAGGGCCGACACCCTCGCACCAGCAGTCTGTCGTTGGTGCGCTAACAGGCTCCCGACTAGGCGGGGAGGGGTCACGTGCCAAAGGATCCAGGTAACCGTCAAGCACTCCCCATGATGGGTGCCCCGAAGGGTCAATACTCCCACACGCAAGGAGCTAGAGTTACCGTTCACCGACCGAAGCCAAGCATACACCCAGCACCAGCCCTGCCGGTCCGAATTCTGAATTCTTTCCGAAAATGGCACGCCCTGCACTGAAAATACCTATATTCCCCTCAAATTCGACAAAGGCACCGGGACACTATAAGGCAGACTCCTAACTGGACCCCCTCTCCCATTCACTCAATTCACTCGTACTTGTATATGTTACCGGCCAAACCCGAATTTCGGAAGACCCGAATTTCCTGCCAAACTAGAACGTCATTTGAAAAACGGTAGACCGGTTTTCTATCCCACGTTTTACGAAAAAGCATGGGGCAAATGGACTAGGTAAAACCAGGCATCCTAAGAACCTCGGACGCTCTTCGTTTGTCCGAATATACAGACAAAGGCGCCTACAAATTCCGAACAGTACGCTTCAACAGTACCAAGCTACTGGCAAGACTACCGAGGCTCTCTTGCGAAACTAAGGGGCCGTGACGAGAACTTTAGCCACCTAACCCGATCCAAATTGAATGCTGAAGTTCCTTGGTTCATTTTGAAAAATTCACGACAGAATTCCAGAATCAAGTTTCACCAATGCATTACAATGATATGTCTGACGGCACCAACCTCTACCCCTGGCGAGTTGTCCCATCATCCCAAACTAGTTTTTTAAACTAGCAGACTGGAAATATAGTCACAGTACCAAGCCTACTGCGAAAGAATACCTGAGGGCTCTCTTGCGATCAACAAGGCCGGCCGGTGCCCAGAGATCAAGAGACCACAGCCACCCCCGATCCATATTGGAGCTGACTTGCCGTGGGGTTCCCAGTTACTGGGCACGATCGCGCCAGACATCCCTCAGAATCCGAAGGTTTCACCAATGCCATTCGACATTGATATTCTCTGACTAAGCCACCAACCCTCTACCCATCATGTTCGCCAAAGTTTTTCCTATCTATGCCCAAACCCCCACAGTGAGAAAAAATTACTCTATAAAATACGAAAATCAAAATGAAAACGTAAAAATATCACGAATTACTACTGACCACAGACCATATCCTCTGTGAAAAACACACCCCCCCCCCAAAAAAAAAAAAAAACCTGTAAAATTTGACAGTACTGGTGCCTTAAACCTAAATTAAATTTTTTCAATACTGGCATTAATCAACTTCTTCATTTTGATGGCGATTAGAGCACGCAACCTCGAATTATAACGTTCGACGGATAACCTATTTCCCTTAAAAAAAAACTAGTACCCAGCCAAAAAATAATATCCCAATTTATACAAAGCATCTAGAAGGGGGGGGAAGAGCTCATCTTAACATTAACAATAAACAACATATCCTAACATTAAAAACATAAAATACAACATTATTTCACAAAAATTTGATGAAAAACAAAAAAAAACAAAAGATGTCAAGAATCTTGAGGCAGTTCGCACGACATTGATATTCTCGGACTAAGCCACCTACCCTCTACCCCCAAGTTTGCCAAAGTTGTTTCCTAACCCTTCCCAAAACCCTAAGAAAGACTACTTCTTAGAAATTGATTTTTTAAAAATACGAAAATCCCAACCAAAATGTAAAAATTTCATATTATATAAAATTAGTAATGAAAAATAATTCGCTCAATTTTTACAAAATGTCCCCTAAAAGTAAATATCCTCCTTCCTCGATGAAATTCACCAAAAAATGTTTCTTATTCCCATTCAGAACCTCGGAAAGGGGGAATACTTAATGAATTAATACTAAACGCAATACACATAAATGAAAAATTGAGCAAAAAAAAAAATTCAGTTTCCCTAAACACGTTGATGAAAAAAACTAATCTAGCTGAATATCAACAACATCCGAATATCCAGACAATAATTTGACAGCAGTACTTCGCTTTCATAAGATGATCGATGAAATTTCACCATTGGCTTTCACTCTTTCAGGAACGTTGACCAATATCCACCAGTCATTAGGCTCAATAATCATCAGGCATAGGGATCTGTCAAAAAAATCTTAATTATACACTTTTCATAATTAACTAGATACATTTCACGTATCAATAACATGCAATATTTTGATCGCAGATTACGAATGCTGAAAATGAAAAAACTCGTCGCTATGGAGAGAAAAAATTCCCACGTAACTGATTCATATCACACATTGGGTAAAAAAACAGAATCATTGACTGAAATTCAGCCACAAGTTCGAAAATCACATTGAAGAACATTAATAAGACAGTAATAGAGCTCGATATAGGGCAACAAAATTTTCAAAAATTACAGAAAGAGCTACCAATCTATGTAATTGTGTTATTTTTTTCTTCCATATTTCAACCAAAGTAGCAAAAATCATTTCGCTGAAAGAAAATAATCCAATATCGAATGGAAAATTATACTAGAAATATACAGGAGACACTCACCATCGCGCATATATCATTTCGTGGCAGGAGATATTCTACATGACTATGATTTCTATTCCATTCTTCGTGGCATTTTACTGTAAAAAAAAATTAAAAATACCAAATTAATGACAGATACAGATATAATTACCAGCTTATCAAACATCGAGGAAATAATTTAATCAAGTACGTATTTTCATTGAAAAACAATGAAAAAAATTTCAACAGCGCTTCTCTTTTCTCAAAATAATTTTCCCTCCCTTTTTCACGTTTTACAGAATTCGAACTAATTTTTACAAAATTTCCAGACCTATGTAAATCCAATTACACTTCGACTTCAGGTCTCCAGACTTCTTCAAAGATTTTTTCACGAGCTTCTCCTATCCTAAAAGTAAAAAAACTACTGTAGTATTTTCAAAAATTATAGTCAATTTTCTGAAAATTGGACGATTTTTGCAAGATTGAAAAATCTCTCGAAACTTGGGTGATTTTTTTACCAATGAGATTTCCAAAAAAAGAATAATTTTCTGAAAATTTCACGATTTCACAAAAATTTCAGTTTACCAAAAAATGGGTAGGTAATTTTCTTGAAAAACTGGAGAATTTTACGAAAATCGAATAATAATTTTCCAAACATTGTATGATTTCCTGAACACTGGACAATTTTACCAAAAAAAGAAAATATTTGAGTACAATTTAAAAAATTCGAACCATTTTACTAATATGGAGATTTTCTATAATAGCAACCATCCGAAGTAGAAGTCTGTTGAAAAAAAAACCTTAAATATCCACTTCTTATAACTAACTAAATATAATTCCAATCATCAATAATAAACTAATGGTCTGAATTGCAGATAATGAATGCCAAAAATGAAAAAACTTGCCATATTAAGACAACAAAGTTCAAATATTAGTAGCACGATTCAACATTTAAATTAAACAACGAAGTGTGAGCTCAACGTAACTACATGTAACACTAATCGCCAAATTCATCGCAAATCTCACCTAAAAATACGTTTCGAAAATATATTCAATAATTACGATCATTTTAACCTGAATATTGCTCAACCTCAAATCTGTACACACGTAGGTACCATCTAAATACGCAAGTCCCTACAGTGCATATTTTTCCTTATAATTGTATTGTTTCCAATACCAAACTCATCCCCATTATAAAAAGAAGGCAATGAAATCAGAAAATTGGAAAAATTCAAGCTTAAAAATTCTTGGAGTCGAAAAAATGAAAAATTTCGATAAAGTTGAAACCAAAATCTTAATAACGAAAATTAGATACAATTTGAAACCTTTCAACCGATAATTTTCTCATCACTACTAACAATATCTACATTGCACTCAACGATTTAGTCATAATTCAGTATAAATTTCGTCGACGGTAAAAGAGTGAAAATAATTCACTCTAATTTTTAAACGAATCCATGCAAACGCACAGCATCGAACAAAATCAAGACATGAAATTTGTGAAAACACGTAAAAAAAACTATCCCTAAATCGATCTGAATCTCCGCGGGTACGAAAACTAACACGTATCGAAAATCGAAAAACCCCCAAAAAACGTGTGAAATTAATTCCACCGGATTTCTAAACAAATTCACTTCAACACGAAGCATCGAAAAAAAAACGAATACAATTCGTAACGAAAAAATACATAAACACATCACAGAACCGTTAATCAATTTTAAACGACTCGAAATTAAAAAAACAAAACAACCACTTACACATGAGGATTCGAAAGCATTCATCATCGTCTTATATTCAGCATCCAAGAACGAAAATCCGAAAGAAAATACACGACACGACACATCACATCACGAGATCATTCAATTATGTATCGAATTCCAAATCTAAAAAAAAAACAGGAAAAACTCAGTATCGGCAATAAATTATCAAACAAACACAAAGTGCAGTTCACCAATTTCAAGTTTAGATTTTCACTTTTTCAGCGACCACGTGTTGAACAAAAATAAATCGTAGTAAAACAATGAAAATACTTACAATAGGTTATGCGACGAAAAATGGCTGCGTTTCGATTTAAAGTAGCCATCGAAACAGATACACACGTAATCCACGAACTTATTCCATAATGCACTGAAAAATTACACAAAATGATTAACAATATTGGAAGTTTTCAATACGAAACACGAATTCAATAAACTTTTCGCCACGCCACGTCGCCACGTCATGTCACAGACGTAAAAAAACGGTTAAACAATAAACTAAACAATACAAATAACGTGGTGGTTTTTGATTGGATGTTTACGATTCAGTGCTGCTATTTTGAAAAAATTAAAATTTGAGCATTTGACGTTTCAAATTTTATGTAGACACGAATGAGATTCTACATTATTATTTCCAAATTAAATAAAACGGTTCAAAATATTGAAAGAATAGTATTCTTTAACAGTTTTTCCGTCAACAATCTATTTACCTAATACGGGGACCCGGAACGAACGTATACTCTGTTTTTGCAATTTCCAGTTTTGTGTATGGTATAACCTGAATTTTGTAAACAACTTTTACATGATACCACAACATATTTTTTGAACACAAAAAAATTCTCATTCTTCTTCTAATTTGACAGTGCGTCCGAAGGATTAAAGAAAAACAGAATTCTCTCATTCTTTTTCGTTTTTCCATGTACGTTTTTGTTCTTCCATGCCCGTGGTGTTTACGCTAGTTTCATTATCAGTGATTATTAGTGATGATTTTCGAAAATATGAGCTGATTTTTAATAAAAATGGAAAAGAAAAAGGTTTTGCTTGTTTGTTGAGTGATAAATGCAGATATGGATTAGTGAGTGCTATGTAACTTGTTCTAATCATCCTACGACCTCCCTTAATCCACTAGTGAAACCATGGATGGAGAATAATTAATTTTCTTATGTAATAGATCAACGACTTGCCGGTTCAACATATAAACCTTCTACAACAGCTACGATAGTACTAGCGAAAAAGCCCAAATTGGGGACTGCTGTGTTATCAAGACCAGAATCCGGTCTTCCGGCGTCAAGTACTCTAGCGTCACCTCAGGATACGAGGCATTTTTTGAAACTGACCCATGTTATTTTTTTCGACCTTTACCCGTTGAAAGTCGTTACAATTACGGATGTTTAGCTTTATCTCCGTCAGGAAAATACTTTGATAGCGAAGGTAATTTTTCGAAAATTTTCACCATTAATTTGAAATACGAATATTAATATATTATCATGTTTAATTCGCAGGTGGGGAGCCCCATTTAATTACGATGATCACCAGAAGGAAAATTTTCACCTACAGATTCAATGAAAAAGTACGTTGTATACGAGTCAGTCCTGATAGAAAATATTTTGCTGTCTGTAAACTAAAGAAAGGTACTAATTTTTGAATAATTTACCTGAGAATTTATGTTGTTTTACTGAACTATTTATTTTTTTGGTCTAGTTTTTTCTGTACCCAACTCCTGAAAAATTGTTCCACTGAGTACAGTGGTCAATTCATCCTGGAAAGAGTATAATTATTCAAATTTTACTGGCAATACTACTTGTGTCGATTGGTCCAGTGATTCGAGGCAAGTTGTATTTTATTGATTAGGTACTAAAGGTGATAATTTTCTATTTTATTTTCATCTATTTAACAGGATAATCGCAATTGGTTCCAAGGATGGTGTCACGAAAATATTTTCTGTCCCATATATGGAGAAATTTCGAAGAGCTACTTTAGCTGGCCATGCTGATTCAATCGTAGCTGCATTTTTTGAAAAAGATTCTTTGCATGTAACTCTGATCAGCAGGTAAGTAAAAAAATAACGAAAATAATTGGACAATTGAGCCACAAATTATACTTTCTATCATTCCAGAAATGGAGTATTGTGTATATGGGACTGTACCTTGGCTCTATCAGATTTAATAACGTGTGAAAAAAAAAAGTGAGAGTAGATAAATTAGACGACAAAGATGATATCGATCTCACCCACCTGCGAAGAAAGAAATGTGATTTTATTAAGTAAAAGAAACAGGTAAGTTTTCGTAAGCTCTTCAGTAATAATGTGATTTTGGACTAAAATTAATCTTTGATTTTTTTTTTGAACCAAAAAACAAAGATGAATCTGAAGAAAATATGAAATACGTTCTATGCCTTCCTAAAAGATACTTGAATGATTATAACAAATATGAAAACCGCTGCTACCTGACGACCTGCGATTACCACAAGAACAGTCGTATCCTCGTTACACCGGATTTTCAAACGGAGCTTTTTTCATTTTCGAGTTACCAGAAGTCAAACCACTTTTGCATTCATTAAGGTGGGACTAGCTTTCAATATAATTTGAGGGTGTGAAATCGAGGTGATTAACTGATCTTGGAATTTTTTAGCATATCAGAATCGAGTGTTTCGACTGTAGCTATAAACAATGGCGTTGATTGGATTACATTCGGATGCGAAAGTCAAGGCCAGTTGTTATTTTGGGAGTGGCAAGTGAAACTTAAATACTCAAGCAACAAGCTCTCAGTAGCCCTATGTCTTGCTTGGATTATTCAGCCGATGGTTTATATATTGCTACTGGAGAAGAAGATGGAAAAGTTCGAACCACTCCTTCTAAAAATTACAAATTATAGAATTGTAGGCTAATTTCGATTGAATTACAGGTAAAATTGGAAACACGCAGACTGGATTTTGTTTCGTTACGTTTACCTAGCATACTTCTGTGGTATCTGCGGTAAAATTTGGCAATAATCGTAATTTCTCGTATCTGCTTCAACGGATGGTACAGTTCGTGCCTTTGATATGGCCAGGTAAATTAAATTTGATGGAATTGGCGACTTATTCTGTTTTTGATATAAACAGGCAATTTTTGTTGTAGGTATCAAAATTATCGAACTTTTGCCTCGCTTAGGTCAGTACAGTTCAGCTATATAGCTATGGATTCTGCAAACGAGTTTGTAGCTGCCGGAGTGCTCAAGATGTTTTTGAAATATATTGATGGTCTATGAAAATAGGACATTTGCTCGAGGTATATTCCTCATTTAAAATGATCAAAATTATATTTATTTATTTAATCAAAATATTTTTTCGTAGTGTTTATCTGGTCACGAAGGTCCAGTAGTCAGTATTGCATTTACCCTAGTTGCTTCTAGTTCCTCATTCGCTTCGGTAAGTTGGGATAAAACTCTGAGGTTATGGAATTCGCTGGAATCATCATCCAGTTATTAGCGGAAGGTACGTCCCAAATTGAAAAAAAAAAAGAAAAATTAACATAATTTCAGAATTAAAATATTTGATCATCTTAGGTCTCTGCATTGCTTATCGTCCCGATGGAAAGAAATCGTGGTGGCATTTTTGGACGGACAAATCTCTTTTTCGATCCTTCCAAAGGCGAGCAATTCACTCCATCGAAGGTCGACATGATCTGGGCAGTGGATGATCCGAAACCGATGTGATAACTGCCAAAAAAAAGTGAACAAGCGAAGTGGGTCGAGTTTATGAAAGCCGATCCTTTCAGAGACGCAGCGCAGAAATCCTTGCTGAAAATTTTCCATACTTATTTAAATAAAGTTCGAGATCCTGGTGAGACTATCATTATACCACATGAAGATGATCCGGATGAATTGTTATTGATACTGGTCGACCGGTGAAGAGGCTACATTGTATAATTTTTTATTATTTATGCTGTTATTATCCTATTAACGCATGGAATACAAGGCGTTTGCATTACTGCTGAGTTCTATTTATTTTTTTTCCAACTTCCTACCTACGCATATTTTTTTTCTCTCCGAAGTTTTAGAATAATAATTCAGCGTAACATTTCGCGCCGGGGAAAAATTGAAGAGAAAAAAAAAGGACCCTCACAATGGGGGGGGGGGGCTTAAAAATACAAACTCTCTGATTTTTTGAGTACAATACTTACTGCGCAAAAGAAGGAGGTTGTGGATAACAAAAAAAATTTAAGTCAATTAACGCAAGAAACCTTCAATTCTTTAAGAATTGTCAAAAATTCCGAAAAGAAGTACATATTTTCGAAAATAATTTTTTTTTAATTCCAAGAAAATTCAAAATTGATTAAGTAAATCAATTTCAGAGATTATTCAGTGACTGAGACTGTATGCAGACCAAAAAGCACAATTTTTTTTGCTAAAATCAATATTTCATAGCTTTTTTACATTCTCCTATTAAGTACAATTCACTTCATCTATGAGAAAAAAAATTGAAAAACGTTATAAAATGGCGATTTTCTCAAAAAAAATTGTGTTTTGGATCTACACAGTCGTTAAATAATTGTTAAAATTAATTTTAATAGCTTTTAAATTTTTTGAAAAAATGAATTTTTGACAATTTTTAAAGAATCGAAGGCTCTTGCGCAATCGGAACATAAATTAATTGATTTGAATTTTTTAAATATAATTTTCTACTCGTCTTAGCCCTCGTCTTTTGCGTAGTATTGGAACTCAAATATCAAAAATTTAGGTTTTTTGGCCCATCCTATTAAACATCTAAAATTATACTAAAAACAATTCAAAGATTCAAACCAAACCTACGACTACGAGTGTACTCGTGTGCCCTGTATGTGCTAAGCCAAATCTTTTGTTTGAAAAGGCCTCGCGGTAAAGACAGCATGTTCCTAAGGGGCCCTACGGGCCCCCATAAAAAACTCGAGCCCGGGGAAATGCCCCTTTTCTCCCCCTCTCTGCACCAGGCCTGTTCACGGAATATTTACCGACATTTAAAAAGTTTGGGGTGGAACCCCCATGGATCCGTCCCTGATTTCACCTTGAAATTGTTTTCAAAAATTCTGTAAATTACTTTTGTATGTAAGTAGGTATTGGTTGAAAACCGCCAAGGACCAGTTTAGCGGCAGGCGCAGAGTATGCATTTTAAAAACAGGAAACTCCCTATTGGTAGTCTATTTGATCGATAAAGGAAAGCTGTATTTCTTAGCAGAATTTTTTCCTACAAAAAATTTAAAAATACGTCGACTACCAAATTAATTTTATTCAAATTTAGTACACTTCTGTATTTTTGCATCATCAATGCATGTGTGAACTTTTTTTTCAAAAAAAAAAATTTCATTGACTGAAAAATGGAAATATGTGTCAAAATTTTCAGTGGGGACACTGGGATAACTCCCAGAATAAAATTGACCTAAAAATTAGAACTCTGCGACCTTGATTTAGGGAGAAAACTCCTTCGGGTTCTGCTAATTGAATTTTTTTGCTCAAAATATGATGGATTTAATTTTTTGAAAAAATAATTTTCCTTAATAATAAGGAAATGAGCGAATTAAATGAAAAATTCATTATAACCAATATTACTCGCAGTGTCAAGTTCTATGGGAATGGATGGTTTTGAAAGCCTTAATTACCTACCTTCTTCATTCCCATATGCCTATAATAGGAATGAAAAAATGAAGTAGGTAATTTAAACTCGAAAACCCCGTATTCCTATAGAACTTGATACGGCGAGTACTATTAGTTATTATAAATTTTTCGATTAACTCGCTCCTTTCCTTATAATTGAGGAAAAAGATTTTTCAAAAAATGAAAATTCTCTAAATTTTGGGGGCAAAAAAATTTAATTAATATAAACGGAATATGTTTTCCCCCCTAAATTGAGGTCGTAGAGTCCAGATTTTTTGGGTCAAAATTCATCCTAGGAGTTACCCCTGTGCCCCCACTCAAATTTCGGCCTATATCCCCCTTTTCGGCCGATTTAAATAATTTTTTTTTTGAAAAAATTACACCCTTGCATCAATGACGCAAAAATACAGCAGTGTAACGAAATTTTGAACAAAATCCATTCGGTAGAAAACTGAGAAAGTAGTGAAAAATCACAATTTAGAAGAAAATATCGCTTGGGACGAAAAACCGTAGCTGCGGAGTATAACATACAGTGCACTTTATCGAGTATAACGTAAAATCAAGAAATCGTAATGAAAAGACCAAAAACTCTACTTTCTCAGTTTCTATCGAATGGATTTTGTTCAAATTTCGTACACTGCTGTATTTTTGCATCATCGATGCAAGGGTGTAATTTTTTCAAAAAAAAATTATTTTAATCGGCTGAAAAGGGGGGATATAGGTCGAAATTTGAGTGGGGGCACAGGGGTAACTCCTAGGATAAAATTGACCCAAAATCTGGAATCTACGACCTCAATTTAGGGGGAAAACATATTCCATTTATGCTAATTAAATTTTTTTTGCCCAAAATTTAGAGAATTTTCATTTTTTGAAAAATCTTTTTTTCCTCATTATAAGGAAAGGAGCGAGTTTAATCTTCGACCATACACTAATATGGACTGCTAATGCAATGTAAAAATCTAACGTTGTTTTGGGAAAAGAATATACGGGGTTTTACTGGATTCAAAGCACGCGATTGGTAGTTGGTACACCACACATAAACAAACAGTAATCGCCCTTTCCCCGCATCCCGTGATGTTAATCGTTGTGAGCATGCGCACTTGCGTTCTGGTAAAACCCCGTAAAATCTTTGGCCGGAAGCCTTCCATTTGGATTAGCAGTCCATATTAGTGTATGGTCGAAGGAGTTAATCGAAAAAATTTATAATAACTAAAATTACTCGCCGTATCAAGTTCTATAGGAATACGTGGTTTTCGAGTTTAAATTACCTACTTCATTTTTTCATCCTATTATAGGCATATGGGAATGAAGAAGGTAGGTAATTAAGGCTTCAAAAACCATCCATTCCCATAGAAACTTGACACTGCGAGTAATATTGGTTATAATGAATTTTTCATTTAACTCGCTCATTTCCTTATTAAGGAAACATTTTTTTTTCCAAAAAATTGAAACCTCCATATTTTTGAGCAAAAAATTCAATTAGCATTAACCGAAGATACATTCCTCCTTAATCGAGGTCGCAGAATCCACTAAAAATTACAGCACTTACTTCCTCTTACTAGTCTCTAAAATTAAATTTTTTCTGAAAAAATGTCGCATGTGCTTCGATGATGTGAAAATGTAGAAGTCTATGAAACTTGAACACATTCCATTAGGCGAAAAGTCCAAACTGACATCAAATTTAGTTACAAAACAGAACGAGAAATAATAAAATTGGCATTCTTTATGGATAACTTTCAGTTCTTCAGATTCTTCACGTATCTTCTATAAGGACTGGAAGACTCGATAGCTTTTAAATCGAGATCGTCAATCTAGTGATTTCTTATTTTTTGTCATATAAGAATGTGACCAAGAAATTATATTTAAATTTTGACGTCAAAACACACGAACTATTGCCCCCTTCCCAAGAATTTATCGAAAAAAAAAAAAATAGAAATCTATTTATTTTTTTCCATCAATATATTTTACAACTATATTTTCAACATACTTTAAATTTAAAATAAATATAGATAAACTATATCGTTCTATCGGTGAAATGTGATGACGTGAGAAATTACGCTTTTTCGGTGTTACAATTGCACCCCAATTTGGAAAAAAGGTATTTGGCAAAGAAGTTGAAAAAGCTTAGACAATTCTGAACTATGGTTTTTTCTGTATTTTCTGTAAAAAAAAAAAAAATGAGAAAAAGAAACAATATAAAAATAGGTACATGATAAAATTAAATTCTGTCAAAGAAATAAACGTATCCTACATCTTTCGGAAAGTTCTCAGACAACACGTCTTTTTCATCGTCATATATCTCCTCTTTTTTTGCTTGTTAATATGATAAAACATAATAACCAACAGCCGGCGATGGTCCCATGTGAAAACTGAAGCTTTCAAACGATAACCTGAGGGAAAATCCGAACTTACTAAAATGATCCACGATCAGATTTCATTATTGAAAGGTAACCTACGATAATCTTGCTCACTGGCTGAGGACGATCGTCTTTGAACCGGTTCTAACGCTGGTGCAAAACTCGTATACAATCTGCAGCTTGTTATATGCTATCGCTAGTCTCTTGGAGCGCTTTTATAACGTGATTTAACGTGAATCTTAAACTGATAAGCTGAGCTACGGCTGCTTTATCGACTACAAAATCTGCCGAACAACATGAACCTAAGTTTAGTGTAATAATGAGATTCATATTTTTTGTAATTATAATATTGATTTTCCTCTTCAATTTCATGTTTAGAATCGGACTGAAAATAAAAGCAGCAAGATTACACTACTGCAAATCAAATCAGAAACAAAGCTAAATAAATTCAATTACCTCAGGTTTAGAGGATTTTTTCGGTTCTTAGGTTTCTGTTTATTTTCAGTATCGGAAACAGAACCGGAATCTGATGATGCGACGTTACTATGGTACTCATTTTCGATTTCACTTTCTTCTTGAGGAGGTTCGAAACCTTCATCGGTGCTTCAATCTTCATCGTCATCATCGTCGTCTTTCTCTTCTCCTTCTCATTTTACATGAGCAATATAACCATCGGGGGCCGTTTTTTCTTGATCTGAGTCGCCGAAGTCTTCAGCTGCGTAGGTGCTGCTCTATAATGTAAGTATTTCACATATTTGTTAGTGGTTAGTGCCATGTCAAAAAATCAGTTTGAAAAATGAATAAAAAATACGTACTGATTTTCCTTCAGTCTTCAAGGGTAGATTTTTCGCATTGATGAAATCGTATAATTTTCCATATTCTTCTTTTTCAATATTGCTGAAAAAGTTGAAAACTCCGTTTTTCAAATCAATCTCAAAATAGAACGATCTACGTAAACACATTTCAAGTGTGATAAATATTCGAAACCGAAGGCTAATCGATACGAAAAATAAATACCTCGTGCTGCCTCTGCTACGAGCAAAATTCACACCAGCAATTTATTTAAATCGAATTTGAATAGGTGGTTTACGGATATAAATGAATCCTGTGTCTGAGGGATACATATATCCAACAGCAGCTTCATACGAACATGATATCGCAGCAGTTCCGGTATGTCTGAAATTAAGAGGTATTGTAGTACACAAAAATGTTCAACTCTTTTGACAGAACGAGAATCATGAAACGTACTCTTTGAAAGCACCAGTTGTTGTTATCTTCCAGTTGACAGACACTTCCATAATTTTACTCAGAACTTCAGAACTTCGTACGTGGGACCGGACAGCTCTTTACTTATTTTCCCTGCCTGTTTAGTCTGAAGTTTTTCCCTAAATTCAAATATTCATTAAATTCTGCCGAAAAATAAACCCGGAATACTTTCGGAAAACTTACTCAGAGAATATGGTAATTCCAATTGTGTATCGTCATCTCGATGAAACAGCAAAACCAAGTAATGATAACGAGTTTGACCTCGTTTATTTGGAGAATCCAAACTAATCTGTTTGTTTGAAAGAGAAATAGATTAATCTAATTCCTGTACTTATGGACGATCGATGGTGTACAATGATTAAAACTTGGATAATTTTTAACAAACCTGTATCACTATGCTCGTTCGTCTATTTCAAATTGTAATCTCCCAATTTCATTATCGTATTATTTCCATACAGGAACGATCCTTATTGCAGTAGTCAATTTTGTTTCTTTCATAAGAGGCTAAGAGGATTATTACAATAAAAAAAAATATTTAAAAAAGTCGCCGACATCTCCCGACACAGAGTCACAAATGAAATTCTCACCAAAGTTGGAGGGTCAATTTATCAAATCAATCGTTTTCGCTTCATCTTTGCCGAATCGTCACACCAAGTTTCACACCATAGCCATTCATGCGGTAAATTTTCAATAATTATTACTTGATGAATTATGTTACTCGGCAAATACTGAAAAGATTCGAAACAAAATAAATAATTCATTTTTGTATGGAGATATTTCTACGAAAAAAAATATAATTACTTGATCCAAATTAGAAAGACTGTCGGGATCCTGATCAAGAGTCTGGTACTGGCCATGCAGTCTATCACCACCTGGCTTTTTAGTGACTGTTTTCTAGTAGACTACCTATGTGAAGCACGTTATTATGATAACTTGGTCCTTGTAATGTAGTCTTCCAATAACCTTGTTTCCAAAATGTACGAATGACAATATATAAAAAAAAAAACGTAAATAACTTGAAAAACATGAGACAATCATAAACAGACAATTTCAACAAGTACTGACCCGGAACGTTTTAAGTCTAAATTGGCTCTCACAGCCCATAAATGCATTTATCACCCATCGGAGGCAAAAAATCATATTAGCTCGACCTTGGATGGCATCGTCTTTTAATAAAATCAACAATTAAACGCTAACAAAATCCAACGGAAGTTTTTCTTGCACATTTTTTACCTGCTTTCTATACATGAGACCTAGAACATAAATATATCAAAAATTAAAATCACGCCGCGCCGTAGAATTGAAAAATAATAGTCTTAAAATACTATTCTACAGAAATTTACCAATAAAAGTCACAGCTCTTACTTCAGCCCTTACCCTGAAATAATTTAACGCTATAAAAAAAATCCCTTAACATCGATTTGGAAACTGTTCAAAGATAAATGAAACAATATCAACCTGAAGCACATCGTAAAGACTAACGTTTTCGGAAGAATCTTACATTATTTTGTGTCTCTTATCATGAAATATATGATCTTTTTTGATAGCTGGAGCACCTTCAATCGTCATCTTCGGTTCGACATCGACTTCCATGTCGTAATCATTGTCAACATCATCACAATCTATCTGTTCTCGCAGAAACACAGAACGAATTAAATTTCAAAAAATATCGAAAAAATAATACTTAGAGCACCGTTACATTACCAAGTTATTTCTTAGCTACAATATGGCACAAAATGATGTAATACTAGCTCCAGATATTCCCAATGTATATGATAGAAGTGTGGTGAAGTAAATGTGCAACATTCTGAATCTAACAATTATCACCAGCGGATCATGAACTTAATTTACGCCTTACGTCCGGCATTTCTTTTGACTTGGATCAAATTATGAAAGAATATCAATCTTCAAGTTCAATTCTTCAGAAATCGAAATCGCAGCCACTCTTTTTGGTTCAGTGACACCATCTTCAGACCGTTTCTGTCAAACAATACAAATGAGAACAGTTTCATATGAAATTAAAATAATTTGAAAAACTTACAAAGTATATCCGTCATTTCCGTCTTTGTAAAAAAATTGAAGTAACTGTGTAGTTTCACCGCTAATACAGTTTTTCGCAATGTTCAGTGATTCGACGATCGTCCACAATCCCAGTATTTTCATATTCCTATAGAAGAATGATAAGAAACAGAAATAAATTTAAATTATAATAAATAACATTTAAAAAAAATTAGTCTTCCTAAAAAAAAATAATTCTTTCACCCATTCCATGGCGGAAAAAAAAAAAACTACTGCAGATAACCTACTTTTATTTATTTTCTCAAAGGAAATTTTTAAACGCTCATCCTAACATGCACTGTTCAACTCGAACCAGTTGCATGTTTTGTTTTCCCTGCATCAATTGGCAACCCTAACTTTTCCACCACAACCAACACCACTGCAACGTTGCCACACATTACTTTTTCTTATCAGAGTATACGTTCGTACCTGGAGCCCCTAATACGAATTTACGACAGTGAAAGAAATTTAGCTACGTATTTCATCATTTACATCTTGCTGTACAATTGTACATAAATTGAATTCGCGTAATAATTTCACGTTTTTTCGTTCTTCCCCAAAATGGCCAAATTTACAACCTTGGAACCTTACTAAGAGAGAGTAATTTAAAAAAAAAATCGGTGCGAAGCTGAAATTGTCAACTATCTAAGTACCTAATTTGAATAATTGATATGAGTTGCATTCGATTTACGACTTATTAAGACCTAAGAAACCGAAATCACGAAGCACAACGATCAACGAATTACCGAGACAAAGAAATAACTCGCAAAAACGATTTGAGTTCTCAAATGCGAACACTTGGTAACACATTCTTCCTTTCCAAAATGTTCCAAAAATCGAGTGGAAACTACACGTAGCTTTTAATTCGAATTATTCTGCGTTCCCAACTTCCTAGTTCCTAATTCCTATGCGCTTAGTTTTCACTATACACATCGATACGAAACATGTACATTGTAGATCCTCCGATCGAGTTTATGAATTACGATAGAAATATATTTATTCGTAGGAAACAGGCGAAAGTACTTACTCTGACAAATTCAAAAGAAAAGATTAATCGAACATCACGTAAACTCCAAACGTGGAAGGTGGAACATGAACACGGCAAATGAAATTGAATAATAAATCAGAGTTCAGACACGAGACTTAAAAGACGCTTAGTCACTTACACAATCACAAAACAAGGCGAGAAAAAATGGCTACCGACTTGGAAGTTTGGAAATTGAAACTTGGAAAAGCGAAAACCCGGGGAAAAACGCAAACCCGGGGCCCTTTAGCCCCATTGGGGTCTGTGTTGCCAAAAAGCATAACGACAACGAGATTTACGACTTTTTCCAACAACGTTTCTGATTGGTTCATTCCATAATTTTCATTTTTTACTTTTTTTTTGCAATTACTTTACTTGATTTTTATTTAAAATTAAATACGTAGGTAACATACAATAATATTCTTCCAAAGGGGAAAATATTGGCAAAAAATGTTTTTTTTTTTATTTATTATTAAAAAACGATCAAGTTTCAACTTTTAAGAGGTTTTAACTTTCAAGAACCCTTTTAAAAAAATTCGATCCGAATTTAAAGGATGCTCTTCCGCTCTATGTATTGCAGGAATTAATTAACCTATCTACAACTTACAAGGTGAACTGCGAAGGCGCACCTCGAATTGGCGTTTTTTTAAAAATTATTATCATAAAGGGTAAAATGATGAAACAATGAATAAAAAATATGATTTTAGTACGTAAAAAGAAGAAAAATACATAAAGTAATGAAAAGTTTCAGGAAATTGAAACTTTTCATTACTTTATGTATTTTTCTTCTTTTTACGTACTAAAATCATATTTTTTATTCATTGTTTCATCATTTTACCCCTTTATAATGATTAAAAAACGCAAATTCGAGGTGCGCATGCCGCATTCGCCTTGTAAGTTTTAGACAGGTCAGAATTAAAAAACGTCATTCAAAAAACGCTATTTTGTCAATAGGGTACGATAAATTCTCAACTCACTGGTCAAAAATGAAAAATTGAATTGTATAAGACTTAAAATCTCAGCAGATGACTTGAAAAATAATCCTTCTGATGAAGGGGAAGGGGAGCATGAATTCAATTCTTTCCACTAATGCACTGTGGGTATAAATCACCAAAAATATAAGGACTCGAGTAAATATCTCCAAATAAACTAGCTGAAAACCAATTACGTCACAGATACTAAAAAAAACTACCAGAGCTGGGTTGGTTTCAAAAAATGTAACAATACCTACTAAGAATAATCGTAGTATCTGCAAATAAATTCGGTATCGGCAGTATCTAAATATTCAAAACGTCTCTATAAAAAACAATCACTTTCAAACGCTACCAAAAAAAGCATCGCATTTGGGTTTAACACACGTAGCTAGGTAAAATTCGTTTCAATTTTGGCTAAAGATGAGTTTTTCGAAGGGTAATCCCAATCGCTGCAATTAATACGAAAACTTTTTCAAAAAACGAATTCATCATTTTCCGAATACGTTACTACATTACGTCTTCATTTTCACGATTGCGTTTTTTTTTTTTGATACTATTTCAACGGCAGTACGTATTTCCAAGACGAGAGGAGACTAGGCTTATAAAACGCATTTCACTGAAATCGTATACTTAAGGAATGGAATATTTTGCCTACCAAGAGTATACTATATATACGATTGACACTCACCACCAAGCTGTATTTCGGGATACTCGAGCATATTAAGAAATTCCACTGGACATTTTTCGTATTTTACTGTAAAAAGGAGGAACCAAAATTAATCACAGTTATCCACAAAGATATACTTAATAATTATTAGGTATAGTTATAGATAAATATTTTTCATAAAAATAAGGAAAAATTCCAACAAGACTTTTTCAGAAATAATTCCCCTGATTTTTCCAGCTTTTCTGAGATCCAGATTAATTTCACAAGTTTTTCGGATTTCTTATTTGTACGTTCGATAAAATTCACAAAATCCCAAATGAAAAAGCATAAAATATTTTCAAACAAAATTCATACTTAGGTCCGAGGTTTTCAAACGTTATACGGAGGAGAGAGTTCACCGCGAGAAAATTAATTTGTATCAATACTTGATAAGTATGCTTTATTCAGAGTTTCCATAAACAGCGAGGGGGGGGGGCTACAAATTATGGAAAATTTCAAATTCGAAAATCGGAGCAATATCACTTTGAAATTCACTCTTAAACGTAGCATTACTTTTCATAGGGGTATCAATGATACCACTACATACCTGGAGCATTTAATTTAGTATAAGTTCATTATACAACGCTGATCAGATTTTAAAGGACTTCCTTGGAATTTAGAATATTCTGGTCAAGAAGTGGATTGAATCGCTATCAATAAATGCTGGTTCGAGGTTGCGATGTCGATTCGAGCCCCGTCGACGTTTCCATTTCGATTATATTCGTTCGCCGAAGTTCACACGCTGAAAAGAAATACGATAATAAAGTAACTATCGAAATGAACTTTCCATTTTACACATCAATATACAAACTATTTGCGATTTAATAAAGTTATAAAATATGGGGCACAAAAGTCGAGTATTTCATCGGCGAATTTACACGACCATGAAACCATAATGGATACACAATACACATAAACATATGCTTATCGATACCTAAATTTAAATTACACATTCTAGATGAGGAGGGGAGTATAGTGGATATTTTAAATTACGAAGTACAATCCTGGAAAGGGGAACAGGAAAAAATCGAATTCCCGAAAATCTGCTCTGATGAGGGAACACGAATAAATTCAAATAAGTACCTGAATTTCAAAAAACTTTCAAATCATTACAACTTCTTTGATTTCAAAAAACGTAACGTAAATAGGCACAAATACAGAAAGATTGAAATGTGGGACATGAAATGCCATCACAATGACAGAAGAAATCATACTCGGTTTACTTACATAGGATACATACAACATCAGTAGATGGAACCAGAATCGCAGTTCGCTTCTTGAACTAAGTAAATCAACAATACGATCATGGTATTCGGTTCTGTAGAGTTCAATGCATTCGTCGAGCATAAGCTGCGTTTGGAAAATCTGAAAAAACAACCCACTGTATTATTACGTTAATTGTCAAATAATCGAACACCCCCATAACATCATTACCTACTTACCAAACTACATTTCATAGATATAAAAAATTCATCACTATACCAATAAATCTCGAATACAAAATAACGCATGGGCACAATACTTAACACAAAAAAGTAGGAACGAGTGCAGATAGATCAAAAGTTGAGGCATGAAACACGATCATTAAGACAAAAAAATACTCAATTTACTCACATAGTATCTGTAGTCGAAATTAGAGTCGCACTTTCTTTCTCAAACTATTTCAACAAGCACTTCAGGTGAACCATGTCGATATTTCGGTATCTCGACAAAAATTCACACCATTCATCCATGGACTGTAATCATTTTTCGAAGTTCTTTCCTTTATCTACAAAACACATTTATAATGAATTAAATTTTCACAGAAATGAGATTTGAAAATTTCTCAAGTATACTTACAGCCGCTCACAGCAATACGGCGAATTTCAGGAATTAACATGAGATCATCGACCATACACATCGCCGGTGTCAGCCCACCTGAGCTGCAATAAACAAAAAGTAAATTAATATTATTTGGTGTACATATGTAGCTTGAAGAAACAGAGAATTCTTGAGTTCAGAGTTGTAAAAATTCTATATTCTAAGCGGCTCGCGTCCAAATAAAACGAAACTGTTCAATGTACGTCGTAGAATATACGTAATTATACGATATACTTACTCAAATTACCTAACCTATAATTTCAGTGAAACTTCAATCTATACATAATATACGTCTATGTACATAATTTTCCGGGTGAGGGTGAGCTCGATAAAATAATTATGAACTATTTCGGTTTACTCAACACAACAGTACGCTCCACAGTTCTACACTAATAATTCATTGAACGACGCCAGCAGTCCAGCACACAACAAAAATGGTACCCAAAAATTCAAAATGCTTCAAATAGAAACAGAAGCACATAAAATTTCAACTAAAATTGAGTAATTTTGCTTCTGGTTTGATGTGTTTGCAAAACGAAAATACATACGAGTGGTACTTGGAAAACGAGACAAATTACTTACCAGAAAATAATCAACAATAATTTTGAGTTGAATTAATATAAAATATGGAAATAATTTTCATAAATCGCATAAATTAAAAAACATTACGCATAAAGAGAAGAGACGCCCAATACAAACGTGCAAACTGCCACGTACTTGTTTCTGATTGGGCGTTGACTTTTTTAGTATTTTTTTCAATCGCATGGAGCGCTAATATAGTTTAAAATGAGTATTTCGGTTCTTTTTCCGATTTTTTACTTTAAAAAAATTATTATTATGACACACTTTTACTTTGTGTTTGTTTATAAACTAATTTGAAATTTTCGAATAAAAACTAAATTAAGTAAATAATTTTAATGAATAAGAAAGAATAACTCACCAGGAAACAGGATAATTATATTGTACTTTGGTATTTTAAATCCTTGAATTCAAATTCCAATTAGGCACATTTTCAAGTCAGATTGTTTCTGTTTAAGTTTAAATTAAAATAGGTAAACGAATCCGAAGTAATCGAAAAGCAAGATAGATACTTCATACATATCAAGATTATTAACAGTAAAAATAATAGATAAATTTACAATTAAATCGAAAAGAGAACATTAAAAAAATTGAGCAATCGAATCGAATCAATTAAGGATCGAAATAAAATCCATCTTTTTCTTATACGTTATCAACCAGTTAAATTCGTCCCGAAGATTAGAATTACAATAAAAATATGGTTCAATGTAAAGTTTTTCATTACGTGGCCAAATACCTTCGACGAGTTTTTCGATCAAATCTGGGGTATCATCCTCGTTAATTAAATCGTTTAAATAAAATGATCAAATCAGCTCTTCGAACATTTCAACTTTTCCTCAGTGAACCAATTTTTCACTTTTAACCAAAATAGTAAAACAAAAAATTGATTGTTTCAGAGACCACCACTCGAGCTAATATCTTAGGACCAAATTCATCATTTACCTATATCCATATTTTTCCAAGTTGGAAAATTAAAAAATTTTGTACTTCCATTTTTTTTAAATGCATAAAAAAAACAATCAAATTTTTCAAAAACTATGGCCTCGCCGCGCTTGACTTCATTGTATTGCTCCTTCCAAAGTTTTAAAATAATCAAAATCCCACAGCAGTGTTTTTTTGTTTTTTTTTTAAAATACGGATGAAGGAGACATGAGACTTTAAAAAAAAACTCATCATCGAGATTCGGAAGTGAATATAGCGACGTATGTGGTCAGACTTCGGGGAAAACAATAGGTCTTCGCGAAAAAATGTGAAATTTGGTATGTACCCTATTTTTGACCTCCTGAATCGATTGAAAGCGGTTTCGAGACGTTTTGAAGCCTCCAGAAAATTTTGGAATTTTCCAGCTCTGGAGAAAAGCCCTTGAAAATAGCTCATACGAACTTTAGCACCTATAATCGTTGATTAAGTATCCATATTGATGAGATGACCTATTTGATTAATTGAAGCACAATTTTCTAATTATACTCCAACCTTTTGTACGACAACTTTATTCCATTGTAAGATGAGAAAGAAGTAATGGAACAAAAATTGAGTGTTTTTTAATTCTCTACAACTTTTGATTTAAACTTATTTTCATATCTCCACTTTTTTGGGTATTATTGACAACTGGTTCGAAACTGCTGAACCGGTTTCAAAAAAAAACACATTTCAATCGCGTTAGTGTGTAGACTTTATTTCAATAAAAAAACCGCACCTCCATTTTTTGTCCCCAACCGGTTTTTCAATTTTTCGGACACCCTATAGGTAGGACTACAAGTTTGATTATCGATCTTTAATATATTCTCGTTACCAGGAACACATTGCCGTTGGAACCGTCTTGGTATCTCTTTTCAGTTCTGAGATATTGAGAAGTGTTTCGAGTCGACAAAACTTCTGTGTCATACTATAGACTATTTTTTTTGAGCTTTTCTCCAGTGCTGGAAACTTCCAAAATTTTCTGGAGGCTCCGAAACATTTCGAAACCGCTTCTAATCGATTCGGAAAGTCGAGAAAAATATAAAATTTCAGTTTTTTTCGTTGATTAGATAAAATTTTCATATTTTGCAAGGTGATGAGGTAATTTTGAAATTTCAAAAATTCGTCAAAATTCTAGAAATGAACTTCGGCACCTGAACTTTTGGACATGGGTGTCTTTTATGATTTATTTTCATTTAGGCACACACTTTTACTTCGAGTTGTGATACCTGGCTCATTCCATGTCAACTCGACCAGCAGGTTTAGACCTTGGGTCTTCCGATTTCGCTCAAAATGTTTTTACGAGTTCTCTCGATAATATAATGAAGGAATCATCGTCATTTCAATCCTAATCCTTCAGGGAAGCGAGGGATGGCGCTTGTAATTTTCGTATAATTGGGATTTTTTGCGAAATGGCTCAACTTTGAAGGCTCATATCTCGAGATCGGTTTGGTCCAAGATGAATCTGTTTATGCGGTTTTGTAGAGAATTGGAAAGAGATTCAAAACTGATAATCACTTTTTGAAAAGTTCAAAGTTGAGCTTTTATGATGGAAGCTCAACTTTCATGATGAGTACAAAATATGAGGGGCCCCATTTAAAAATCTGAAAAAATTACTATGAAGAGAACTTTTTATGTATTTTTCAACTAATTACTTTTCAAGATGGGATCTCAATACCCCTGGGAGGCACAGGGTTCCTAAATTTTGATCAAAATTCAAAAAAATAGAAAAAATGAAGTAATACATCGATTTCTACTAATTCAAAGCCGCTGAGTTCGAATATGTTCTTATTTTTTGGATTCGACCCTATAGTGCCCCCCAGCCACAATTTTGAAAAAAACATTTTTTTAATTTTTTAGTAATTTGGGAGTCAGTGTGGACTGTGGAGAACATGGGAGGCGGATCGAGAAAGTAAGTTGATAATTGAACGCAGCACCCTCGAATTAGTAGAAATCGATATGACACATATGTACTATTTCCATTTTTTTGCAGGTGTTTTCTCAAAATTGGGAGATAGGGGGGCACTAAAGGGTCGAATCCAAAAAAGTAAGCAAATATTCGAACTCAGCGCCCTTAAAAACCCAACAAACGACACGTCACACGTTATTTTTCATTTTTTTGAATTTTGACCTCTTCAGGGGGGCAGGCATCATAGCGAAATTTCGAAGAAAAAAAGTGACTTTTAGTGACCTTTTTCGAGAAAAAAGTGACCAAAAAGTAACCAAAAATTCGATTTTTTCGGGGGAATTTTTTACAGTTAAAAGAGGGCTGAGAATTCCAGAAAAAATGAGGGGAGGGGGTCAAAATTCAATGAAAAAATTAGGTAATCTAAAAATCTAATTTTTTTTAGTGGCACTTTAGGAGGCAGATATACATAATTAATTTAATTTAACAGATTTGAGCAAAGAAAAATTGAAAAATGACGAGATTTTTGGAACAAACAATTAATATATGACCTATTTCTACTCTCTAAATCTAAATCAGTCAATTTTCGTAAAACTGTGTCTTTTTGAATCAGTGAAATGAATTTATCTGAAAATCTGTGATATTTCAATTGTTTGATTGATTTATTATAGTCAAAAATATTGATTTATTCTGACAAATGGGGAATTGATTAAAAAATCAATTACTTAGAATTTTTACAAATTTAGAAATAGAATTATTAAAATACTGCCCGAGCGAAGCGAGGGCAATTTTTTTTTGAAAAATCATTATCAACTTTTAATTTTTTTTCTTGAAGAATTTTGAAAAATAGCCATTTTTAAGTAAAAATTTGAATTTTGGCTTGAAAATTTGAAAAAAGTGACTTCGAGAGGAAAAAGTGACTTTTAGTGACCTTTGGATGAAAAAAGTGACTTTTAGTGACCTTTGGATGAAAAAAGTGACTTTTAGTGACCAAAGCCGAAAAAAGTGACATACATCCTAAAAAAGTGACCTGCTATGATGCGTGGGGGGGGGGCTGATAGGGGGTTCAAAGCGGTCGAATGAAAAAACTAAGCATATATTCGAACTCAGCGGTTTCGAATTAGTAGAAATCGATGTATTACTTCACTTTTTCTATTTTTTTGAATTTTGACCAAAATTCAGAACCCCTGTGTCCCCCAGAGGTATTGAGATCCCATCTTGAAAAGTAATTAGTCGAAAAATAGGTACATAAAAAGTTCTCTTCATAGTAATTTTTTCAGATTTTTAAATGGGGCCCTCATATTTTGTACTCATCATAAAAATTGAGCTTCCATCACAAAAGTTCAACTTTGAACTTTTCAAAAAGTGATTATCATTTTTGAATCTCTTTTGAATTCTCTACAAAACCAGACGAACAGATTCATCTTGGACTTGATCGATCCCGAGATATGCTCCTTCAAACTTAAGCCATTTCGCAAAAAATCCCAAATATACGAAAATTACAAGCCCCCCGCCTCCCCGAAGGATTAGGATCGGAATGACGGTGATTCCATCATTAGACTATCGAGCAGAACTTGTAAAAAAAATTTGAGCGAAAGGTCAAAATCTGGTCGAGTTGACATGGAATGAGCCACCTCCCTCGTCAGTCAATTCAAATTCACTCACCTGTCAGCTCTCAAAAATCAAAACACCAAAAAGATTGACCAACTCCCACGAACTAAAATAAGTATTACATTAATCTCATCAACTTACCAAATACCAGCAGCACCATTCACTGAAATTTTACTCCCATATCTGAAAAAAAAACAAAAAAAATATTCGAATTAATTACGACCATTGATATTACTGACAAAACCTTGTTTTCGTTCAATTTACTCGAATGTTTTATTTATTACCCCAAACCCATCAATAACAGAATTTACTTTGTTTTTTTGTTCGTTCATTTCGTTGTGTAATGTTAAGATACAACAGCTGGCTACACGATCATCAATTCGAGCCTTTTGTTTCGCCATAAGGATAGGTTTTTCATAATCGATGAAAAACCACAAACGATATAAAAGGTCCAAAATTGATGATCGTGTAACCAGCCATTGTTTTCTATACCTCGCCGTGGAAAATAAAACGAGGAAAAAATACTCGGGCAAATATTTGCATTGAATTCGTAAATTCGCATTATCTATTCATCATCAAACCATCCGATACGTAGAGGTTAAAAATAATGGTTTTTCGCACATTATCAAATAAATTCGATTAGATTTAAATCAAAGAATTTAATTATATCATAACAAGCATTTTCACCAACCAATTTAACCAACTAAGAAAATTTTTTCATCGGCTCTAACTCGACCACAAATAGCACCAAAAACACTCCCACGCGTGCAAAAAAAACACCACAACGATAGAGGGGAAAAAAGCTAGCAACGTAGAAAGAACGATATGTAAATTTTATGTAATACGGGTTTGCGAACTAGTATGATTATGATAATTTATATGTATTATTTGGAAAATCAAATATTTTACTATTCAGCAAAAATACAGAGAAGATGATAGCGTGGCGCTAGTTTTTAGCTGACAGTGCGAATGACCATTGTCCTCAGATTTTTAGCGTCCAAGCCGTGAAATTTATGACAATTCAAACCGAGAGAGAATATGGTTTAGTATTATTTTTTGTACCTAATATTTCATACAGCGTCGCACATTACAACCGTATAACTGCTATTGTGTGGGTGACAGGAAAAGGGTGCAGAAAAATGAGGTTTTGTCCGGTATGGCATCTCTCTCTGGTGACAGCGACGCGTAAACGATCATTATAGCATAATGTTTTATTATCTGTTTTTATGTTTGTTTGTTTGGTTCTTTTTTTTGGCTTTTTCCACCGAAAAGGGTAAATTATTATCGGAAGGGATGGAAAGTGATACGAATAGTCAATTTGCTGGTGGCGTTTGTATAAGTTATAAACGAGCTGTTTTTCGAGTGAGATTATATTCGAATAAATATTGGAAAACTGCTGATCGCTGGTATCACATGCAAGATTCGAACAATTTCAGGTGCACGATAACAGATTTTTTATGAGAAAAATGCATGTCAGGGCCGAGAGGAATTCTAATTCGTCCACATTTGGATGAGCAAAAAATTCTTCCAAAGAAATCGTAAGTGTTCAATGTTCATTAATTATTTGGGGAGAATAGAGCGGATTTTTTTACAGACAATTTCAGATGCCAAAGATTTTTTTTTAAAGAACTGCTTCAATTTTTTATGAGCAGTTTTCAATTTTATAAAAATACAAAACATCAATTTTCAAATGATTATAGGTACCTATAAATTCTTTACTATGATTGTTTTCAAAATTAACAGTATAATCTGGAACTGATTTTAACCAGGAAGGTACCTACATCATAAAAGAACCCTACATTGGCTACATTCAAAATTTCAAGTGCTAAAGTACATTTTTCGAATTTTGACGAATTTTTGAAATTTCAAAATTTCCTCATGGTCCTGAAAAAATGAAAAAATGACCTATACAACGTAAAAACTAGGAATTTTGTAGGTACACATCGATTGAAAACGGTTTCGAAACGTGTTGGACCCTTCAGAAAATTTTGGAATTTTTCAGCACCAAAAAAAATACTTCAATTTTTTTCAGAAAAAAATTCTGCCAAAAAATATGGATTTGACCACACAGTTCCGAATTTCGGAAAATTGTGCTTTATTAGTCAAACAGGTCACCAATATGGATAATCTGATTTTTTAGGGCCATTTTTTGAGCTTTTCTCCAGAGCAGGAAAATTTCAAAATTTTCTGGAGGCTCCAAAACTTCTTGAAACCGCTTCCAATTGATTGGCCGGGGGGGGGGGGTCGAATATGAAATTGAATTTTAGCTCTTTTCGTTGATTAGATCAAATTTTCATTTCTGCAGGTCCATGGGGTAATTTTGAAATTTCAATAATTCGAAAATAGACTTGAGCACCTGAAATTTTTGTTATGGAGTTCTTTTATGATGTGCTTCCAATTTATTTCTGTTTCGGCCCAAAATTTTACTGCGAGATGGGATATCTCCCTTGTAAGAAATATTTGACATGAATTTTGCAGCCTTCACAATAAATGTAGGCACTACCTACCTAAAGACATTTTTTTTAAATTAAATTTTACGAAAACTTACTTAGATAAAATCCAGTTGTCATAACCTTTTTGAAAGTTATTTCGAGATTAATATCAACACTATCGAAATTCAAAGCAAAAGAAAAATAAACCAAAGATTTCCTTTTTATGAAAAAGTATAAATATGTATTAACTAATAAATTTTCATTAGAATATAAAATTAAAAAGAAAAAATGAAATCTTCCAGTTAAATTTTGACGTGAAATTGAATTGAAATATTTGATATTTCAAAGCAAGAACGAAATAAAGTAGAAATTACAGGATGTTAGGGGGAGGGGGGAGGGGGGGTGAAATTTTTCAGAACTTTCGTAAGATTTTTGGTGAGACATTTTCACCCTCTTCTATTCTTGAAAAAATTGAAATAATCTGAATGCTTTGTAGATGTACTCAAATTCTTTTCAAAAATTTCGTTTATACTGCACAATGAAAAAATGACAGGAAAAATCCGACGTTCCATTTGACAATTTTTTTTAAATATTACAAAAAATTTCTCATTCCTAGGATTATTTTCTAGAAAGATATTTAAAATTTTCAGACCCACGGCGAATACCCGCTGATGATTAAGGAAAAATAAAAATCGATAATTTTACTATTTTTTCAGTTCAACTAAAAAACATCATTTTTTCCATTAAAAATTATAAAATTTCTCTACTGGGAATTTTTGTAGTTTTTTTTTCAATTTTATTTCCATTCTCTTTTTTTAATAGTAGAAAAAAAGGCAATTTATTTGCAAATTTCTCACTTTTTTTCCTACAAAAAAAAAATTTTCTTTTTATGTACTCAGTATGGAAGGAGGACAAATTGTAGCTTTCACCCCCCCCCCCCCCCCCCCGTGAGCCAAGTGTCCCAAAAAAACAATTTGGATATAGTTTCTAGAAGCACTTTATGTATTTATGTACGCTTATGTCCTAAATAATGTCAATTTGGATTTGCCTGCAAAAATAACTAATGGCATTATATGAAATTTTTTCAATGAAAAAATTTATCACAATACCTGACATTTTTTCAGAAAAAAGTTGATCGAAAAATTGAGTAGAACGAAAATGATCTTCAAGTATTTTTCATTTTTAAAAAGTCATAAAATTTTAATGAATATCTTACACTTTACCTGTTCTGGTTAAATTAGGGCTAAGCAAAACAAGAGGGGACAATCATACATCCTGTCAAAAAGGGCGAAATTGCATCCTTAGTCGAAAAAATTAAATTAAAAAAATGATGACTTTTTCTTGGAAAATGTTGGTCATGAATCGAAAAAAATGGAAAAATGCTACTTTTTAATTGGACATTTTCGATTTTGAGCTCTCCTCCCTCTTTATAAAAAAATATACAAAGCAGCGAAATCCTAAAAGGTCATATTTTTCAATTTTACAATAATATTGTCAACTTTGAAAAAACTTCACTCATCCGTTTTCATATTTGCCATTTTTCGAAAAAATTACCTTTTTTTTTGTTTTGTTAGTTGATTTCTAAAGTTCAAAACATGAATTTATAACACAGTAATTGTTCACATCTAAGATTCAATTTTCCCAGAGAATCACTTTTTTTTTTGAATTTTCCAACATTGAGTTTTTAAAAAACTTTTTCAAGTTTTTTGAAATATTTTAATTTTCGACTTCGTGTGCAAAATTTCAAATACCTATCATTTTCACTTCATTCACCGCCCAGAAAACATATTCATGTCAGTACGTCGAAGAATATCATTAAATGTGATACTTACTAAAATAAGCAATCAAATTTTTTTGGTTTTCATTTATTCAATTTTTCTCCCCCCCCCCCCCCCACCACAATAACCAACCAGAAAGTTATAAAATTCTGCAAATATTTGTACATTTGTGGTCACTTTTTCATCTTTGTAAAAACTTCATTGATTTCAAGATCATAAATACTTAGGTACGAATTAAAAAATTGGTTTATTCCACATTCAATTAAATGCATGTAATTTTTCTACATGAACATGACAAAAATTATTCGAAGCTTCTCCTAGAATTAAATTCATAAATTCATAACAATTCGAAAAATTTCAGAGTAAATTTAAATACCCAGGTAATTTTTACTTGTAATAATAAAAAAATAAAATAAATCTTTATGCTTGAAAAAACAACGTACGAGTACGCATATGTATTTTTAAATGCAATTTCACATTTCATTTTATATATTTTAACATACTTACTTGAGTAGATACTTTTAGTTTTCGTAATAAAAAATAGGAAAGTCTCGCACTAATTATTAATTAAATTATTTTAAATAAATTTTTTAAAAATAATGAAAATGAAATATTTAACGTTTTTACAAACATTTTCGTAAAACGAATAAAAAACAATGAAAGACAAAACAAAACTTAAAACTAAAAAAAACAACACTTCTGCGCAACATTTTAGTAAATAAACATTAAAAAAAAGTAACGCTAGGTACTCTATAGATAAAAATCACAGCTGTAACTACACAATAGGTAACCAATTCTTACGAATATACATACCGATATTTATTTAAATCTATAGATGAATCAAAGTTACAGCTGAATGGAAATTAAAAGAAACGTAAAAATTTAAATAACCTCGAGAGTAAAAAATCCGATCAAAATCGTCAAATTCTATTCAACGGAGAAAAATGAGCATGTTTTCGACCTCAAATTAGCGACTGAAAATCGAAGTACATAAACCTAAAACAATGCCAAGAATAAAAAATCCGATCAAAATCGTCAAATTCTATTCGAATTAAAAAAATTGAAGAACATAAGTTCTTGGCCTCAAATTAGCGACTGAAAATCGAAATACCTAAACCTAATATAACGCCAAGAACAAAAAATCCCATCAAAATCGTCAAGATCTATTCAAATTAAAAAATAAGAGAAAAATGAGCAAGGTTTTGTTCACAAATTAGCAATTCGAAATCAAAATGAACCTAAAAAAATAATTCCAAGAATAAAAAATCCGATCAAAATCGTCAAATTCTATTCAAATTAAAAAATAAGAGAAAAATGAGCAAGGTTTTGTTCACAAATTAGCAATTCGAAATCAAAATGAACCTAAAAAAATAATTCCAAGAATAAAAAATCCGATCAAAATCGTCAAATTCTATTCAAATTAAAAAATAAGAGAAAAATGAGCAAGGTTTTGTTCACAAATTAGCAACTGGAAATCAAAATGAACCTAAAAAAATAATTCCAAGAATAAAAAATCCGATCAAAATCGTCAAATTCTATTCAAATTAAAAAATAAGAGATAAATGAGCAAGGTTTTGATCACAAGTTCGCAACTGGAGATCAAAATAAACCTAAAAAAATAATGCCAAGAATAAAAAATCCGATCAAAATCGTCAAATTCTATTCAAATTAAAAAATAAGAGATAAATGAACAAGGTTTTGATCACAAATAAGCAACTGGAAATCAAAATAGACCTGAAAAGATAATGCCAAGAATAAAAAATCCGATCAAAATCGTCAAATTCTATTCAAATTAAAGAATAGAGGAAAACGAACAAATTTTTGACCTCAAATTAGCACTTGGAAATCGAAATAGGTAGTAAACCTAACAAAACAATAAAAAATCCGATCAAAATCGTCAAATTCTATTCAAATTAAAGAATAGAGGAAAACGAACAAATTTTTGACCTCAAATTAGCACTTGGAAATCGAAATAGGTAGTAAACCTAACAAAACAATAAAAAATCCGATCAAAATCGTCAAATTCTATTCATTACAAAATTGAAGAACATGAGAAAATTTTTCACCTCAAATTGGCAACTTGAAATCGAAATAGGTAGCCCTAAAGTAACGAAAACAATAAAAAATCCGATCAAAATCGTCAAATTCTATTCAAATTACAAAATTGAAGAACATGAGAAAAATTTTGACCTCAAATTAGCAACTGGAAATCGAAATAACCCTAAAATAACGACAACAATAAAAAAATCGATCAAAATCGTCAAATTCTATTCAAATTAACGAATAGACTCATACGAGCAATTTTCTGACATCAAATTAGTAACTGGAATCGAAATAAACCTAAAATAACGTCAAAAAAAATTCGATCAAAATCGTCAAATTCTATCAAGAATATTCAAAGAATGCAAAAACTTGAACAATTGCTTGATATGAGACTCATCATTGAGCAAATCCTTCAACGAAGAAGCCAATTCGAACTCGGCTCTTTGCTTCTCAAGACCAGGGCAAGTAGTCAAAATATGCTCTATAAGCAATCGCGAGTTCTGACAATACGGACAAACAGGAGGATCACGTTTTTTCATAATATACGAATGAGTAAGACCAGTATGAGAAATACGAAGTCTGGTCAAAATATCGCTCTCTCTTTTGGAGCGGAAGGGACTCGACGCAAGCAACAGGGCACTCGGCTTGACCGGTACCAATTGATTCGCATCTTTGTGGGAATCGACGTAGGATTGTTGCCACGAATCGACGATCAACGATTTCAAATGCGATTTAACATCAATCGATGTATACATCTGGCAGTTGATTTTTTTCAAATACGACGCTTGTCGGGCAGCTTTATCGATAGCTTCGTTACCATCAATACCGCAATGACTCGGCACCCAAAGAAAAACAATCTGGATATCGGATTCAATAAGGCTGTTATGCATTAGAAGGATCCTCTGAAGAAGTGGATTATACGTATAGGTATCTGCTAAATTCTCCAACGCGTTCAAAGAATCCGAAATAATTATAAAGCGAGATAACGACTTGTACGAGGTCAAATACTCGAGGCACTTGAAAATCGCCACCAATTCGGCGGTAAAACTCGAGCACTGTTTTGGCAGTCGAAATTGCTTCAAAAAAGAGTTAACCGAGAACGCCGCACCCACTTGATCATCAGTTTTCGAACCATCGGTGTAGCACGACGTGTAATTCGGATACTTGGACATTTCTATCGAGAATTTTTCTCGAATTTCTTCGGCAGGAAGTTCCTCGGGATTTTCACATTCCGCATACTCCATCAGATTCGAATTTATCACAGGTTTTCTCAGCAACCAGGGGGGAGGATCGGAGAAAATCTGAGGCAAAGGGGGATTCTCGATGAATTTGCAAAATTCCGGCAGAAACGATTCGAAATTCTTAGTCACGTATTTCAAATAATACATGGATTTGTCATGCAGACCACCATCAGCATCGAAGAGCAATTTATTGAAAGGTAAATCCGGAGTGGACAAAGCAGAACTGAGAACATTGGCCGATAATAATTGTCTGTAAACTGGTAACGGAAAAATACCAGAAATTCCGTATAAACAAATCGAAGGGCTCGTCGGATATGCCCCAGTTGCAATTCTAATCGCTCGATCAGGGATGCTGTCCAAACTATCGAGCAATTTTGGATTGGCCGCGCCGAAGACCAACGAACCGTAGTCGAGTCGTGATTTGATCAAAGAGATGTAAATCCGAAGAAGCATCTTCTGATCGCCTCCTTTCTGTCGATTGTTGATTTTTTCCATCAGATCGAGAATATTCGAGCATATTTCCTGCAACGATTTTATATGGTCTTCCCAAGTCCATCTCGAATCGATCGTCATTCCAAGATAGCTCACAGTATCGCTGAACTCGAGCTGTTGTCCAGAAATCGTCAATTCCGGCTGATCGTCGCTTCTTCCATCTTCAAAAAAATCCATAATGGTAGTTTTCTCCGCGGAAAACTTGAAACCACGTTGCGAGGCCCAATTGGTGATTTGATTTATGGATTTTTGAAGTATACCGCGAACTTTGGTGGGCGAACTGGACTCGTACGTGATCACGAGGTCATCGACGAACAAGCTGAAATTTACTGGCGCCTCGATGGCGTTCTGAATATCGTTCAGGGCCACCAGTAACAACGTTTCGCTCAAAATCGACCCTTGGGGCAGTCCATTTGCCATGACGTACTTTTTCGAGAACGACGTTCCAATTCTGACGAAAATTTCTCGATTTGTCAAAAAATTCTGAATCAGGTAACCCATACGACCTCTGATTCCGGCAGCATGCAAATGCATCAAAATCTGATGCCTCCAAACGGTATCCGAAGCAGTCTGTAGATCGAAAAAAACCGCATACAAATGCGATTTCTCGTCGAAGGCTTTTTTCACTCGAAGCTGAAGATCCACCAAGGTCTGAGTGGTCGATCGCTGTTTCCTAAATCCATATTGATGATCTGACCAATATTTTTTCGACTCCAATACCCACATCAGCCTTTTTTGGACAATTTTCTCGAACACTTTGGCCAAAGCGCTGGTCAAAGATACAGGTCGATAACTCGCCGGCAAGGTCTTCTCTTTGGCTTTTTTCAACGTCGGAATAATCATGGCCAATTTCCATTTCGCTGGGAATTCGCCCGAACACCAAATTTTATTGTAAATTTCCAGCAAATATTTCTTCGCTGATTCGTGAAAATGCTTCAGCATCATAGGATGGATTTCGTCAGGTCCTGCGTTTGACTGAAAATTATGATGTTGAAGGCAATATTCGAGTTCTCGCATGGCAATCGGGCAATTATATTCTTCTACGTTGGACGGACTAAAATCAGCCTTTGTCGCCTCGAAGGCAATTTTCTGCTCCAAAAACTCAGCAGAATAACTGGAATTGGACGAAACCGACGAATAATGGGAGGCTAAAACCTCTACGATCTCATCTGGTTTCGTTATCAACTTCTGATCTCGAAAAATCGCCTTGATCGGAGGATTTTTCTGGTTTCTGCCATTGATGGAATGTATTTTCCGCCAGTTCGACGGCATAGGCGAATATTCGTTAATGGACGACGTGAACTCGTCCCAATGCTCTTGTTGAGCACGATTTATTAAAAATCGAGCATCGTCGGATAATTTTAGGTATTTTTTTAGATTCGGTATTGTCCGACGAGCTCGAAGATCGTTCAAGGCAGATTTTCTTTTCGTAATCGCCTCTCCGATCTTCTGATTAAACCACGGTATCCGCCGTCTGATGATTGGCTCCGCCTTAGTTTTCTGAATCGCAGCATGCCCAGCTTTCAGCAACTTTTGGCTGAAAAACTCGATATCTTCGACTAAATCGGGCAAGTGTTCCGAATCGATCTCCGTCTGCTTTTCAAAAAGCGGCCAATTGGCTTCGTCGGTTTTCCATTTCGGACAGGGAATCGTGTAGTGAATGGATTCTTCAGGAAAATCTAATATAATTGGGAAGTGGTCGCTGTCGTTTAGATCACTGTAGACCGTCCAGTTGATTTTTTCAACCAGATCGGACGTCGCGAAGGTAACATCTTCGACAAAAAAATGTCCAGTACGGCGATCCAAATGAGTAATCTGGTTTTCTTCGTTCAAAACCTCGACATCCGGATTGGCGAAAATTAAATTATTAATCACCTTTTCGTCGTAAAAATTGCCCATCAGAATAAATGGTTTCGAAAGCTGATTAATAATAGAATGAAGATCTCGATACGTGATCGTTTCGCAGACTGGAAAGTGCATGTTGCATATAGTTACAGGCGACGAATGCGTTGCAGGCAAAGCAACAGAAACTGCCACAGCTCGAATTTTTTTCGAGTTAATTTTCAAAGGAGCGACCATGGGAGCGGATTCATGAACGAGGGTCAACACGTCACCTGGGCTCGGAGATTCGACGTCGCCTTCGATCCCGAAAGAAATGAAATTGCGTAGTTTGAAGTCATCTTTCGAAGTTAATTTGCAACGTTGTAGGCATATTACGAACGGCTGCTGTTGCGCAGCAAAGTGTTCTAATTCGGCTAGGTGGCTGGAGGCGCCATTGACGGACCATTGGATCAGTTTATTCATTCTGCAAAAATATTTAAAAAAATTCATTAGCTCAATATTAGGTACGTACTTGTATTACAACAAAGATCCGAAAAATCGACCAAGATTTTTATAGATTCTACGTCAACTTACAAAGTAAATTAGAATTTTATTCTAACATAACGAATTAATTTTCAGTTTCGAGCTATATAAAATTAATAATTAATATTTTCAACGAACACTTTTATTTTATTTGCGAAAATGATAAAAACATTGGCGGTTGAGAAATTGAAATTCTATGGAAATTCAAAACATCGCGTTGTAGGTGGCCGAATATTACTGAATCGAACGGAGGCATCGCGTGATTTTCGAACGTTGAAAACTTTTTTTTAAAAAGAAGGGAGAAAATTTTAAATTTTGATAGGATGAAAAATGAAACCTTTTTCCATCTCAGAAATCGTATCCAATTTAGAATTTCTTCAAAAAAAAATAAACTTTATATACTTAGGTATTCTTCAAATATGTTTTAAAATTCCACATTTGGAAAAAAATTCAAGATTGAAAAAGAATTGGCGGAAAACATTTGAAAAAATTTCAGTTTCAAAAAATTATTTAAAAAATGTCAAGGTTGAGAATTTTTTAAAAAGTAGGTATAATTGAAAAAAATCGAAGAAAATTTCAGATTGGAAAAAATAAGGAATTGACAAAAAAATTAATAAAAAAATCCTTGTTGAAAAAGTTTTGAGAAACGCGAGAAAAACTTGGAAAATATATCTAATTATTTTGAGTTGGGGAAAAAATTGCCGAGTCATCTTTGCGTCTTTGCCACGCGAGAACTTTTTCAGACATTTTTTCAACTTTAAATTCTTCAACTATGTTCTAAAATTCCATAATTCTCAAAAAATTAGATTTAGAGCTGAAAAAAGTAGAGAAAAAAATTTTAAGAGGGCGTAAAAATTTTAAAAAAATGAAATTGAAAAAAATTTTGATGAAAAAATCTAGAGCTGAACAATTTTTGAAAAAATCTGAACCCCGGAAAATTCTGAAAATATATGCGGGCTGAAAAAAAAAACATTGCTGCGTCATCTTTCCGTCTTTGCCAAATATACACTTTTTTCGAAATTTTTTCGACTTAAAAATTTTAAATATATTTTAAAGTTCCACAATTTAACAAAATTTAGATTTCGAGTTGAGAAAAATGTCAAAGAGTTCGAAAAAAATTGCGAAAAATTTTTAGGATTGAAAAAGAATTGTAGAAATGGTTATGCAAAATTTCAGAGATTTAAAAAATTAAGTAAAAATTTCAATGTTGAAAAGTATAAAATTGAACAAAATTATGGTGTTGAAAAACGTAGAAAAAAATTAAGAATTGAAAAAATTCAATGGAGTTAAAAAAAATGTTTATACCTAAAAAATACAAAAAAATTCGAAATCGAAAAAAAATTGATGAAAAAATCTGAGTCGAAAATTTTTTTGAATAAATCTGAACGCCGGAAAAACTCTGAAAATATATTCCAACTCGGAAAAAATCATTGCTGCGTCCGTCACCTTTGTGTTTTTATTCAATTTAAATTATTTAAATATAATTTCAAAGTTCCACAATTTAAAAAAAAAAATTAAATTTAGAGTAGTGAAACCTCGAGAAAAAATTTGTTAAGTTCCAAAAAAAAAATTAGGATTGAAAAAGAATTGTAGAAACAGTTGAAAAAATCTTTAGAGATGTAAAAAAATTGAAGAAAAACAAGGTACCTATTGAATAAAACTGTCAATGTGTTTCGAACGAAACGAGGGCGGAAAATTGAAAAAAAATACTCGAAACAATTTCTACTTTGAATTTTTTTCAATTCCATTTCTCTGAAATTTTTTCAATTCCAATTTTTTCAACCTTGAAATCTTTTTTTAAATTTTTTTCACAATGTTTTCTATTCTCCAATCTAAAATTTTTGCGTAATTTTGTTTCAAACTTGAAAATTTTTTCTTGACATTTCAGCTCTAAATATCCTCTAAATGTAAGGTCAATTGGGGTAATTGTAAATTTTTCGGAAAATTGAACCGATCTTGTGATACTCTTTTTCGTTTTACTCTGTAAGTAAGAAAGCAAAGTGATTGAAATTTTTTCCATGTATCAACGAATGTATGAGGAGTAATATGGCGGTTTGTTTTCATCGATTCGATTATTCATTCCGAAATTATGGACTTCGTTTACAATTGGACAAGAATATTTACATTTACCCCACTATGATGGGGTAAATGTAAATGCATACATTGTACCCCATAAAAAACGTATCTATCGGGTTTTTTTGCATAATTTGAAAAAAAATTATACAGATTAAATATTTAAACGTGTGGAAAAACTAACTTGTGAAAAAAAAATCAAAAAAAATGATATTTTGTGTTTAAATTTGTGAATCCCATTTAAATAACACGTGTTTACAATTACCCCACACCTGAAAAATTTGATGGGTATTTGTGAATGCTGCAGAAAATTAATTTCTCAGCTTCAAAAATCATAAGAACTGCATTTCATCATTTTTGAATGTCCGTAGAACTAAATTAATGCATCAAACACCAACTTTTTTACTTTTTTCTATTTTTTCTCGGATTTTGAAGATTACGTAGATTGTGTGAAAACCGAAATTTGATATCATGTTTTTTTCATCGCGAAATTTTTCATCCCAGCTGTCACCCAGAACCCGAAGGTTTTTTTTATAGTAAGACCAATTATTCAAAGTTTTTATTTTTGGCAACTCCAGCTCGCTAGATGCATTTAAGTATTTACAGCATGACTTGTTTACAATTACCCCATGTTTACAATTACCCCAAATGACCTTACATGTAGCATGTATGCAACGTGAAAATAAAACCTCAGGTTCTAATCGCGGGACATTATTTAATATGTAAAAGAGATAAGACTTGTTCTCATCGCTTGTATGGATCAGTATTCAAAAGCAAACGAGTGAAAAAAATACGATTTTTGGAGGAGGGGGTCGGTTAAAGCAAGGGGGAGAGGATCGGATCAAAAAGTAAATTAATATTCGTATTCTTCGCCCTTAAATTAGTGAGAATCGATATCCCACACGCTATTTTCATTTCTCAACAGACTTTTACACAAAATTGGGGGTACTAGGGGAAGGCGCTGTAAGGGTCAAATCCAAAAAATAAGCAAACATTCGAACTCAGTGCCCTCAAAAACTTGACAAACGACAGGTCAATCGTTATTTTACATTTTTTTGAATTTTGGCCCCATCATGGAAGCTAATACGGGGGTTCAGGAGGTCGAATGAAAAAACTGAGTACATATTCGAACTAAGCACCTTCGAATTAGTAGAAATCGATGTGCTACTTTACTTTTTCGATTTTTATGAATTTTGGTGAAAATTGTGGACCCCTGTACCCCCAGGGGTGTAGAGATCCCATATTGAAAATTTGTTGGTTAAAAAAAGGTAAAAGGGGCTTCTTTCTGTAATTTTTTTCAGATTTTCATTTTATACAGAATGTGATTATCGTTTTGGAATCTCTTATCAATTCTCTTTCAAACCCCGCAAACAGTTTTCTCCCAAGTACAACCGATCTCGAGATATGAGCCTTCAAATTTGGGTAATTTGACAAAAGTTGTATTGCATAAAAATCACAAGGCCTACCCCCAGCCCCCTAAGCTCCCTTGAAGGTTAAAAGCTAAATAATCGTGGTTATGTAAATAGACCATCAAGGGAAACTCGTAAAAATTTTTTGAACGAATTCGGAAGACCCGACTTTATTTTTGGTTCGAGTTGTATGGAATAGCCCGACAATCTAAAAAAAAAAAAACTAAATTGGGGAAAAGTCCTCACCAAATTTGAAAAAAAATCGCCGAACAACTTCGAAAAATGAGGCTTCTTGAAACTCAGCCTTCTCCCCACCATTATGCCACTCAAAAAATTCAAAATGACCATTTCCTTGAATGTCGACCTCCTACGTACACCGATTCATCTTTCCCCAAATTAGATCATCTCCCTAGATAAATTTTTTTGTAATTCGATTGCAGACTACGAAAAATTTTCATACTACTTGCTCCGATTTCTATTGGACTTGGGAAAAATTCTTTAATTATCGAGTGCACTCTTATCACCTCACCAAAAAATCGAACACTTGTAACTATCTTGTAACATCCGAACAACTCATCTTTTATTATCAACTCGTTCAGAATTAACACGTGCAATATCATATTGCATTTCCGTTCGTTTAACCGGAAGGTTATTAAAATTTACAAGTCGCAAAAACAAACCGTACAACTGGTCGACAAGAACAACCTCAAAATTACCCGGCTGTACCATTTTCACTTTTTTATGGCACTAGGTGACATAAACGTGCCATGAAAGTTGTGCCAATAATGGTGCACCATAAAACCTGTACCTTTATGTCACATAGCATGCCTTTATTCATGAAACATGAATGTTTCATAAAAAATATACCATTTATGGCACATCATGATGTCACCTAAAAGTGAACAAAAAACGATGAACTATACCACTTGCACGTTTATGATTAGGACATGTGCCATAATTCAGTGCTTTTTTCCCGTCACATTATTGGGTAGTTTTATGGACCTGTGATTTGCACATTACATAGTGCTGAAAAATGATGCGTTGATATATTAACATTTAGTGGACATATTCATGTAACATACATGTGACATAATTAATGCTGAATTTATGTGTCATTGAAATGTAACATGAAAGCAACTTTAGTATAGGGACCGTAACCCTCACATATTTATTGTGCATTAATGTCACTATAAATTATGGCACTACATAAAACCTGTACTTTTATGTCACATGACATGCACTTCTTGGTGAGACATTCATGTGCCTTGAAAAAGTGATCATTTATGGCACATGGTTTTATGACGCACTGATGCATCAAAAAACTTGTACCTTTATGTCACATAACATACCCTTATTTATGGGACATTTATGTTTCATGAAAAAGGCACCATTTATGGCCCATCCATATGTCAGCAAAAAGTGCAGAAAAAACGATGAACATAGCACCCTGCTGTACCAAATCTGTGTATGATATGTCACATAAAAGTGGGTATAAATTTCCGCCTTATAAAAGTCATTTCTGTCACATTTCTGTACCCCATTTTATCCGCCATACAAAATGGCACTTGTCAATGACATATGTCATGATCATGTGATGGCAGTACTACGGTTCATCGTTTTTTCTGCACTTTTAGCTGACATGTGGATGGGCCATAAAGGGTGCCTTTTTCATGAAACATAAATGTCCCATAAATAAGGGTATGTTATGTGACATAAAGGTACAGGTTTTATGATGCATCGGTGCGTCATTAAACCTGTTACTTTATGTCACATAACATACCCTTATTGATGGGACATTTATGTTTCATGAAAAAAGCACCATTTATGGCCCATCCATATGTCAGCTAAAAGTGCAGAAAAAACTATGAACTGTAGTAATATGCCATCACATGATCATGACATGTGTCATTGACAAGTGCCATTTTGTATGGCACATAAAATTGGGTATAAAAATGTGACAGAAATGACGCTTACAAGGCGGAAATTTATACCCACTTTTATGTGACATACACGAGTGCCATAAAAAAGTGAAAATGGTAGTTGGGTACTTGCACTCAGATGATCATGACCATGTGCCATTGACAAGTGTTCATTATGTATGGCACATAAAATTGGGTATAAAAATGTGACAGAAATGACTGTTACAAAGCGGAAATTTATACCCACTTTTATGTGACATACCTACACACACAGATTTGGTCACAGTCACCAAGTGCCATAAATGGTATATCCTGGTAGCTGATTCATGTCAAGTAAATCTTACATTATTTATATTATATTTATGTGCCATTGATATGTAACATAAATGGCACCTAGAAAAATTCCAAAGTATTTTTAAAAATTTTAAGCCTTACCTCTACCTAACCCTACATTCCCCAGAGAAAAAAAATTGTTAAATTTGTATTCTACATCAATAAATAGATTAGGTTTTGACCCATCACTCAAAAAAGTAGCAAAATTCAAGTTTATATAGGCTTTTATTTCCCTTTTTCTCCTAAATTATAGATTTTGAGGCTCCAGCCCCCAAAGGAGAGAAACAAAAATTTGCTTATTGTGTCCTAAAATTTTGTTTTATTATGATCAACCAAAAAAACAAAAAAAATCCCAATTTGATCAAAATTGAAGAAAAAAAATTTCACTTATTTCATGTTTAAGTATTTCTTTTACTATCTAAATTACAACCTGACATGGTGGCGTGCTCCACTAAACCAAGATGAGCATAATGTAAAATCCAGATATCCAGAGTTTGAATACCACCCCTACCAGTTTCCAAGTGCCATAGAGGTAAGGTTATATATGTGTGTATTATGTGTCATTAATATATAAAGTAATTATTAATTACATAGGCTACTTAATTAGAAAAAAATAGACCTAGATCAAATGTGACATATATGTAACATAAATAAGGCACCCTTGCAGCACTTAGGAAGAGGCACATAAAATTGGGTATAAATTTCCGCCTTGTGAGGCACATTCATTTCACTTTTTTGGGTTACAGAAAAGTGCCTTAATGTATGGCACATAAATTGGGTATAAATTTCCTCCCAATAAGGCACTTTTATGGCACTTTTTTGAATTATTGAAAAGTACCTTAATCTATGACACATAAAATTGGGTATAAATTTCCTCCCAATAAAGCACTTTTATGTCACTTTTTTGAACTACTGAAAAGTGCCCTAATGTATGGCACATAAAATTGGGTATAAATTTCCTCCCTATAAGGCACATTTATGTAACGTTATTAAATAACTAAAATGTGCCTTTACATAAGGCACATAAAATTGGAAATAGAAAGTGACAGAAGTGATACATACAAGGCGGAAATTTATACCCCAATTTCTGTGACATATATAGCGACACATTTATGGCACTGTTGTACGCAGATTTGGTACAGCAGGGTAACGAATTCGCAAACAAATTTCGTTTTACAAAGTTATCGGTTTCCTCTACTCTCGTACTCGTGCAAGCAGAAGCACACACACATACACAAAACATTTTTAATACAACGGACATGCATGCTATATGTACATACACTAAGTACGTGAATAGCATGATGCAATAAATTCTTCGATACTTTGAATTTAATTTTTTCGTACGTAGACGAAGCAAACGACAAATTAACATCAAGATAACAGAACGGCGCGGCGATAAGATTAAAACCCTACGGTGGAATTTGTTGGCGTTTTGGCAAATTTCTCTTCCCTGCAGGGACGATATTCTTCAGTATTCAGTTGAGAAAATTCGCCACTTCTACCCATGAGTTGGAAAAATTTACAACTTTACTCATATTTTTCCAATTTGGAAAAATTTTAATATTTCCTCTATAGTAGAAAAAATTTTTATATGTTCCCAAATTGAAAAAGTAGGAAAAATTTACTTTTTGTACAAACATTTTTCAAAATTGAAAAAGCTGAACAGTTGGACATCAATACTTTCTTAAATCAGAAAATAAAAAATTATCATTTTCCAGGGGAAAATTTATTATTTTCAAGAACTCAAGATATTTAATATTTGAAAGTATAAGTGTTACTGGGAAAAATGGTTCTTTAGGCGTAATTCTGATTCTGAATCAAAACCAAAACTAAAAGGCCATTTTTCCAGTTTCAAACTTACGTTAAATATTTTCAAAACGCTCTCAAAACTACGATTTAAAAAAAAAAACCAGTTGACCCGTTCTTTCTCTTATCTGGACTCTTCATTCGTATCCATATTTTACCAAGTTGGAAAAATTGAATAGTTTTGGAGTTTTGCACTTTCATGTTCATTTTCAATATAATCCAAAATGTTTTAAAATTTTACAATTTCAAAAAAAATTTAGAGTTGAAAAATCAAAAAAAAATTTCAAGTTCGAAACAAAATTGCGCAAAAATTTTAGATTGGAAAAAAATTGTAGAAAACACGAGAAAAAAATTTCAGTTGTAAAAAATTTTCAAAAAAATTTCAAGGTTAAAAAAATAGAGTTGAAATTTTTTTTTAAAATGGAATTGAAAATAATGAGAAAAATTCGAAATAGAAATTGTTTCGAATATTTTTTATAAATTTCCGCTCTCGTTTTGTTCGAAACACATCGACAAATTCGTGCTATCCGTTCCTTTTCCCGAAAGAAAAAATCCCGAAAATGTTTTACCCGAATCCAATAACCCAAATGATTTTTCCCGAAGTACAAACACCTGAAAACTCATAAAATTAATTTTGTTACAAAGTGATAATTATTGTGTCCTAATGATGCGACTGACGTCAAAAAATCTTACTCTTCCCCTTCATCTACGTGTTCGTTGTATTGAAAAGTTATACCGTCAAGTTGTCGTTGCAGCTCTACCTAATCTGTTGACGTCATAGATTGAGGCAGGGAAATTGTACGTTTTATGACTTCTTTAGTCTTGGAGTGTTTCTGGAGTTACATCGTTTAAAAAAATCAAATCTAAACTTTGAGATGAAAACGATCGCCTCAAACATTTGGAAAAATTCAAAATGTACTGATATTAAGAGGGAGAGGGATTTTGCCTTATTTTTTCTTCGTTAAGCGGAATCGGTAGTTTGTTTTCTCCATAATATCCATTTTTTTTAGCCCCTGAGATAATTTCTGAGGTAAGTAATTTCAGGGGATCCAATAAAAAAATGAAAAGTGGAATCGAAGTTGCATTATTTAAAGAACAAAGAATTGAAAATTCTCGACTGAGATGATATTTTTCCCGAATTCGGGCCCTTCGGAAACGTGGATTCAGGAAAATGTACTGTCTGGACACATCTTGACACTTTTTGCAGTGATACCAGCAGTCAAAAGTTGCTGTAGGGTTTCTCAAATTAAATTAACAAAGAATTAACAAATAGGTGGCTGACTATTAGGAATTTTGTTGTTATTTTTTTAAAGAAAACAAATGTTTTGGTTGTTTATTTCATGTATAAATTTTTCCTGAAGCAAGGCTGGATTCACAAAAAATCAAATATAAGAAAAAAAGAACTAAGAAATAAGAACTTTACTCTAATTACGTCCAATCAGAATTAACTGTTTCAAACATAGCCAAATATTTTTCACGAAGTCGCTATTCTCATTGGGTAAAATTCTTATTTCTTATTTCTTATTTTCGATGTTTGTTAATAGACCCTAAGAACCCCTATTTAAAATTTTTTGCTCATTGTAACCCTGTAAAAAGTGTTAAGATATAATCGCCATCGTAAGTTTTTCAACTATGATGAAATTAGTAACAGGTTTTTAAAAAAATGACAAATTTGGAATAACCAAAGAAGTGAATCAGAGGCGGAGAGGTCAACCCTTTAAAATTTAGTTTGTTCGGCAAATTTGTGCCATTACCCCCCCCCCCCCCCCACACACACACACACACACACACACATCAGCCTGTTTCACGTCTGAATGAATTTATTTTTAAAAAATTTCAACGATTGAATTTACTTTCCCGGATCCAGAAAAAGTATTCTTGTCCAATGTCCATGATTATTATCAGAAGAACGGAAATTGAATCAAATCTTGAAGAATAAGATAGAACATCAATGAAAATCAGAATAATCACGCACCGATTTACGATATAAAAAAATTAAATTTTTAGTAATGATCAAAGAACCCAGATTTCAAAAAAATTCCTCACACGAAAAAGCATATTATTATTATGTTTCCAATACGTCAATACCACAATGATACCCCATTGGCCGATTCTAAGCATTCAAAAAATCTTTCTCTGGTCATTATAATGGCGAGTTTTTTTTTTGAAATTTCAAAATTCTCTAACCCTAACCGTACCCATTCACCCAAATAATTTTCATTTTTTTGTGATAAATTATGATCAAAGCGAAACCAAATCAATTAAATTCTTAGGCTCCTAATTAATTTTGATGCAAATGGGATTTTGACGATCGAAGTACATCTATTACAAGTTAAAATTGTTCACTCTAAATTTTTTTCAAATTTGTATTCAATTTTAAAATTTTTCCAGCAGTAAAATTTTTTAAATACCTATAAATTTTCTCAATTTTCCTAAAATTTTTCCAATCTAAATTTTTTCTTTTTCAAGCTCATACTTTAAAATTTTTCAATTTTGGAAGAATTCGAATTGGAAAAAATTTTGAAAAACATAAAAATGAAAAAGTTTTTTAAAAAATTCAAATTTGAACAAAATTTAGATGATAAATTTTCAAGTTGAAAGAAATTTTTAAAAAATAAAAAAATTGAGGATAGTCTTCGATTGGAAAAATAATTTTGAATTCAAGTGAAAAAATGAAAATTCTCAGAAAAAATGCAAAATAAGAAAAGGGTTGAGAAAATAATTCGAAATTGGAAAAAATTCTAAGGGTTGAAAAATGTCAACAAAAAATAAAGATAAATTTCAAGATCAAAAATTGCCAATGAAAAAATTTCCAGGAGGAAAAATTTTGAAGTAAAATCTTTCCACATTACCTCCAGTTGCAAATTTTTTAAAAAAAGTTACCATTCTGAGTCGGATTTTGGGAATTGGGTTGTCTTGAATTTGTAGGTCACACAATTATACATTTTGAAATTCACACAATTATACATTTTGAAATCGATTAAAATTATATTTTTATATGCAAGAGGTACTACAGAAAAATCCAATTGGATTTTGGTATTTTTGGCCATTTTCATTAGCTGATTCGAAAATTACGAATCATGTCGCTGATTCGTGATTCTGATCAAAATGAACGCGATTCGGTACAACCCTGGTCTCCTTTTGTTCTTGCTTCTAGCATTTCACCACTAACCTTGACCATTACCCGAAAAAAAAAAAAAAAAAAAATTGAAAAATCTTAACCATAAATCGTAATCTGAAACAAAATTGTTGAGAACTGTAACCATAAACGATTTCGTCAACACCTCTGATCCTGATCAAGTCTGAAAAAATTGAGAGAAAACTCGGGGGATAGCAAATTTAGTTTCGAAAATAACGTTATGTGAGAATCCACCTCCTACTTCATGATAAAATTCGTAATAATGTACATACTTTCATGTTCGAAAATCATATTTTACCATAAATTAACGAGCACGTGAAAAAAATTGAAATTTTTGGTCAAAGGGCAAATCGACATGTAAATTCATCGCGATTCTCTTTTATTGCTTGGGAGGAGTCACAATGAGCAGGTGCGATTGATAACTTCACATCCAAAATACAGAAGTACTTACTTCAACCCTTCAATACGATTTTTAAAAATGCGCATTCTCAACCAACAAAAGAGCTCAAAACACCTCCACAATTATACAATTAGAGACATACGTTTACCTTATGTTACGTACCTAACTATCTACGAGTATATTACATTAAAAATTTTTCTTAATCGTTCATCTACATACCTTATTCCTCGTAAAATTTCGCTTATCAAAATATTATAATTAACGCACGAACAAATCAAGCACAGCCGAACCAAAGAGTGACGTGTATTGGATTAGTTTGGTCTGTCCTGTCCCCTGTCGCTCTCACCTGGATCTGTTTCGTATCTCGCGCAATAATTATGCGCATTTCTGCAACCGCTTGCACCAGTGGTCTTTTATTTTTGAATTTCGTCGACCGACGACGCTATGAACTTTTATCATTATCTCTCAACACTATTTACCACCTCTAATCTTCACAGCCGAATTATAAACTCGAATGGATATTCGGCACAAACATGAGAAAATACGAAAACATGATTAAAACAAGGCGATCACGTCTTAACACCGCGTTATATCAACAAAGTTGCTGCTTGCTAGTCGCTGGTGTACTTCGCACTCAAGTTCGCTCAGTTGTCCTAAATAAAATTATCGTTAGTACCGAAACTACAGACGTTTGGCGTTTCATATTCGTACGAACATCGGCGATAAATTAATTAAGAGATAAGCGCATTACAGAAAGCAGTACCAGAGAACTCTGGACAAAATCAGGTGGACTATCAAAACGTCTAGTACAAGTATAGCTTCAACATAAAATGTGTACATCTACATACTACATATAGTACGAGAGCTGAACCTACTGAAATTTACTAGAAATAACATAAAAGCTGACTCATTCCATGTCAACTCGACCAGGTTTTGACCTTGGGTCTTTCGATTTCGCTCAAAATTTTTTTATGAGTTCCCCTCGATGATCTAATGAAAGAATAACCGTCCATTCCGATCCTAATCCTTCAGGGGGGCAGGGGGTGGCCCTTGTAATTTTCGTATAATTGGAATTTTTTGCGAAATGGCTCAACTTTGAGGGCGCATATCTCGAGATCGGTAAGGTCCAAGATGAATCTGTTCATGCGGTTTTAAAGAGAACAGAAAGTACATTCAAAATTGATAATCACATTTGGAAAAGTCCAAAGTTGAACTTTCGTGATGGAAGCTCAACTTTCACGATACATACAAAACATGAGGGCCCCATTTAAAAATCTGAAAAATTACTATGAAGAGAACTTTTCATGTATTTTTCAACTAATTACTTTTCAAGATGGGATCTCAATACCCCTGGGGGGCACAGGGGTCCTCAATTTTGGTCAAAATTCAAAAAAATGTAAAAAGTGAAGTAATACATCGATTTCTACTCATTCGAAGGCGCTGAGTTCGAATATGTGCTCAGTTTTTTCATCCGACCCCACTGAACCCCCCTATCAGCCCCCCTGAAGAGGTCAAAATTCAAAATAATGAAAAATAACGTGTGACGTGTCGTTTGTTGGGTTTTAGAGAGCGCTGAGTTCGAATATTTGCTTATTTTTGGGATTCGGCCCTTTTGTGCACCCCTAGCCCCATTTTTGAAAAAACCCAAGCAAAAAAATGGGAATAGCATGTGCCATATCGATTTCTACTAATTCGAGGGTGCTGAGCTTGAATATCAACTTACTTTCTCGATCCGTCTCCCCACTGACTCTAAAATTACTAAAAAAAATTAAAAAATCAATGTTTTTTTTCAAAAATAGGGGCTACGGGTGCACAAATGGGTCGAACATCTTGAAAAGTAATTAGTTGAAATATACATTAAAAGTTCTCTTCATAGTAATTTTTTCAGATTTTTAAATGGGGGCCCTCATGTTTTGTACGTGTTGTGAAAGTTGAGCTTTCATCACGAAAGTTCAACTTTGGACTTTTCCAAATGTGATCATCAATTTTAAATGTACTTTCTGTTCTCTACAAAACTGCATGAACAGATTCATCTTATACCTATAACTGATCTCGAGATATGCGCCCTCAAAGTTGAGCCATTTCGCAAAAAATCTCAACTATACGAAAATTACAAGGGCCACCCCCTGCCCCCTGAAGGATTAGGATCGGAATGGCGGTTATTTCTTCATTAGACCATCGATGGGAACTCGTAAAAAATAATTTTTTACTCTTTAAATCGATTTGCTGGGGAATAATAAGGCCCTACGCAAAAAATGAACGGAACATAAATTGTAGAGCGTCAAATTTCCTATCAATAGAATCCGATTAGTTTTTCCTTGGGAGGCTTAGTTTTTGAGATATTTTCAATTTTTAAAAAAATGAACTTTGAACTAAAATATCTCGAAAGTTAAGCCGCCTGAGAAAAAAACGAATCGGATTTTATAGATAGGAAATTTGGCGTTCTACAATTTATGTTCTTCAAAATACTACTGAACTTGAGTGTAAATTTTCAATAGAAGTGATATTTAAAAAGATTTGAAGGAAATATAAGTTTGGGGAGTGAGGGGTGCACAGGTAGGGAAAGTTTGGTAATTCTCTTCCTTGAATTTAAAAATTAATTACATTCTTGAACTCAGCGGGATTCAATCATATGGAAATGACACCAAGAATGAGCCTATAGCTCAATTTTGAAAATTGGGGGTCTGAACCCGTCTTTGGTAACCCTTCTCTCCCCCCCATAGGGTTTCGCGATGACCTACCGAGCTAAAAAAATTTGTAATGGTATCCTTGTTCACTATATCAAATTTTGTCCCCCTATCATAATTCGATGTTTATTTGTAATTTGCTACTGAGCTACCCCTTCTCTCTGCTTACATAGTTGTAGCTCCAGCCCCCTTGGGTTTGTCGCCAAACAATAAGACATGTAAGAAATTTGCGAAAAAATTGTAGACCATTTTTCAATCAATTTTAGAGATGCCAAAAATAATTTTTGAAAAATCTCTCTATCAACATAGCTCCAGCCCCTGAATTAAAACATTCTTATCTCTGTATAAAAGACGACGAATCACTTAGACCATTTTCGCTATAAACAAATTTCAGCAGAAAGCAAACTGATGAAGACTAAATTTTCGAAATTCACATAGATCAGGAAACTCTTTTTCTTTTGGGGATGGGATTTCAAAATTGTTACAAAATGACTTTTCACTGACAAACCCGAAAAAGTTCATCCCAAATCTTGAGAACAAAAAACTGAGCCGCCAAAATCGTACAACCAGACGAACATGAGTTTTAATTACTTGCACATATGCCCTAAAAAGGTGATTTAGGGGACATGGTCAGAACCAAAAAAATTCGACGGATTTGGGTTGAAGAACTTTTCTCGAAACCGAATATGTAATTTTTTTCCGTCACACCCTGCACAACTGCATTTTATTGCACTTCAAGTGCAATTCTTATACATTTTGGATGATTTTTGACAGTAAAAGAGCCCTCTCGAAATTTTAAACCATTTCGATATGCCGCATCGCTGTTTTTAAATTAATGTTTATATTATAATTTGGCGGGGGGTAGGCATAGGCGGAGATAGGGGGGAGGGGGACATGGGGGGCTGTAGCCCCCCCCATGTTGAATTAGCCCCCCATCATTTTCGTGTGTATCAAATGAGTACGAAATTTCGTTGAAAAACTTTGAAAAGGATGCAACTTTTACTCCAAAGTAATGGAATTTTTCATTCAACAAACCTTTAAAAATGGAATTATTTTCTTTCTGGAAATCGGAAATTTTTCAAATCTTAGCCCTCGCTTCGCTCGGGCATGTGAAACCCTTACTTTTCAAGGGATAAATTATCAATGTGACGAATTTCCTGTTTTTTACAAGCTACGAAAATGGTCTTTTTAATATCTAACGAAAATGAGCAATCAGCAAATTGAATTGCAAACTAGCACGAAAATGTAAGAAATAAAAAAAAAAAATACAAATTTTTATTCTTGTTCAAAACTACAAAAAAAGCACGAAATTTCGTTTAAAAACTTCAAAAAGGACGAAATTTTTACTCCTAAGTATGGATTTATTCACTCAACAAACCATTAAAAATGAAATTGTTTTCTTTCTAAAAATTGACAATTTTTTAATTTTTTAAAATTTTTTTTTCAATTATGATCATTGAAATTTTTTTTCTATTTTGGCGGGTGGGATTTCAAAATTGTTACAAAACAGGACTTTTCACTGAAAAAGCCCCAAAACAGTACAAAAACAGGACAAACAGGACCACTCAGCCCAAAACAGTACAAACAGGACGAACAGGAGTTGTTAGACACTCTGCCCTAAAAAGGTGATTTAGGGGACATGGTCAGAACCAAAAAAATTCGACGGATTTGGGTTGAGGAACTTTTCTCGAAACCGAATATGTAATTTTTTTCCGTCACACCCTGCACAACTGCATTTTATTGCACTTCAAGTGCAATTCTTATGCATTTTGGATGATTTTTGACAGTAAAAGAGCCCTCTCGAAATTTTAAACCATTTCGATATGCCGCATCGCTGTTTTTAAATTAATGTTTATATTATAATTTGGCGGGGGGTAGGAGGGATGAGGGTTGGAAATTTTTTGGGGGTCAAGGTATGCTGAAAGTCAAGATCAATCAACCACAATTGTCTGCTTTGGGTAAATTCCAATTAAGTTTCATTTAAATGATGTTAATTCTTCAGTTTCCTCCTCAAATTCAAGTTTGAGGGCAGAACTCCACCGAGGGGGTCGAAATCAAAAATGATGATAATTTTCGAATTCAGCGCGAAATTTTGACCCATTTTGATGTATCGCATCGCCATTTTTGAGCAAGTATTCCATGACTTAATTTTGGTGGGGGATGGGCTGACCAACCTGTTCATTTTCATTAGTTCGCATTGTGCAGGAATTTTTCGCCCATTTTTGCGGGAATGGACTTTAAATGACTACATTCAACAAAATTGATGAGTATTTTTTGGTTCTCACCTATATTTTGGATAGGAGGGCTCTTTTACTGTCAAAAATCGTCCAAAATGCATAAAAATTGCACTTGAAGTGCAATAAAATGCAGTTGTGCAGGGTGCGACGGAAAAAAATTACATATTCGGTATCAAGAGAAGTTCCTCAACCCAAATCCGTCTAATTTTTTTGGTTCGGACCATGTCCCCTAAATCACCTTTTTAGGGGTCCACCCCCCCCCCATTGTGCAAGGTTAAAAATCTGAAACTGCACTTTTTCGAATGAGGCGGATAGTACCGACATTTTGGTTCTCAAAAAAGATCGCAGAATTCGATTTCCAGAGCACTTTTTCATGTATGGATTGTAGAATATGAATATTAATTTTACTGGACTAAACACCTCGGAACAACTCAATAGCGACTGACTCGACCAACTTACTCTCGCGTTTCACCACCAGTGACGTACCGATAGGGGGGGAGGGGGGAGCTTCCCCCCTGAGGAAATTTTTTACTTGTGAGTTGGGAAAATTGAACATTTCAACACATCAGTTGGGAAAATTGGGCAGTTGGGATTAATTTTTTTGATGAAAAATAATAAATAAAATAGTTATTTCAAAAGTTGGAAATTAACAAAATTTTCACTTGTTCCAACTCAAAATTGGTAATTTTCCCAACTCGAAAATGGTAATTTTCCCAACTCGAAAATGGTAATTTTCCCAACTCGAAAATGGTAAATTTCCCAACTCGAAAATGGTAAATTTCCCAACTCGAAAATGGTTATTTTTCCAACTCAAAATTGGTCGTTCTCCCAAGTGACGAGTAAAAATGTCAGTTGGGTCGATTAGTATTTATTTTTTTAATGAAAAATGAATAAATAAAATGGTTACCTATTTTAACAGTCGGAAATCAACAAAATTTTTACTTTTTAGTTGGGAAAATTAGTCATTTTCCCAACCTTTTCCAACTGAAAATTTATCATTTTCCCAGCGAATAATTATTAAACCGTTGTAATAAATGCTTTTTTGGAAAAAAAATTATTAATTACCTTGCAATTTGAAAACTTTCACTCGTCAACCAAAAAAATTTTATAGTTGTACTTGTAATTTAAAAGAGATTTTTTCGCTTTTTTCTTCAAAATTATTCCAATTAATTTCATTGTTCTTATTCTCCTTAAAACTTATTTTTGATATTTGAAAATCCAATTTTTCAAAAGCTTCGGCCTCGCTACGCTCGGCCATGATATATTTCTGCTTTAATCATTTCAAAGTAGAAACAGTCGATTTTTCATTAAAGTTTATTTTTCCAAAACATTATTTTATTGCACATTCAATTTGAGGTTTTCTAAAATTTTCGCCCTCGCTTCGCTCGAACCAAATCCATCTCCCTATTCTTTACATTGAAATTACAAAATTTTATTGATGTAAAATTATAATTTTTCTTCAAAACTCCGCCCTTTCTTCGCTGAAGGCAAATAAACTATTTCGTATGTTTTTTCAACTACAATGACATTGCTTGTAGGTTTAAAAAAAAATTGTTTGGAGCACCTAACCAATGAAAAATTTATTCAGATTTCTTATCTCAAAAAGGGTCTTATAGTAATGAGTTGTAAAAACTTCAAAAGTTCGCAAAAATAACGAAAACGAGTAAAAAAAATCAAAAAACTTCGCGACTTAGGGAAAAATCAGTACCTACATGTAAATTTTAAGAAATCAGTCGGGAAAGTTTGAAAAAAATTGGATTGGTTCGCAAATTTGAATTTTACACCCCCCTCCGGAATTCTGATATCGGCTATATGTAGTTGGGAATTTTGAGAATTTGAGTTGGGATTTTCACCTCTTCTCCCCCCCCCCCCCTGGAAAATGCCTTCGGTACGTCACTGTTCACCACCAACTGATGTTTCGACTTTCGAGAATTTCTAGGAAGGAGAAAAAAAACAGACATGGAAAAAAGAATATTAATTTGGAGAAAAAACTAAAACATTCGAGGAGTGAATACTGAATAGAAACAGGATAACAAAAGGAAAAGACAAGTAATGGTACGCATCCACGGAATACAATTCGACTTTCTCGGAACTGGATTACCCAGCGTGTGTAATGAAATATAAGGGTAGGCCAGACTAACAGTAAGACGCCACGATAGTAGGACTGATCATTAGTGTCAATTCTATGAAGGGTGCCATACTTATATGTACTTTGAGAAATCAGCACTCGTCCACTATTTCAAGCGGAGTTCTTAGTTTTAGAGCACCGGCTGAGAAATAATACCGTTAATCGAAGCTGAACCCGTTTCAATATTTTCAAACTTTAAATTTTACCGACTTGAGTCGGCAAAATGATGATCGATGATCTCAGTCGGAAAATTTAAAAATCTCGATTTTTGTGATAAGTTGCAAATTTTCGACTGAACCCAGAATTTTCCGACTAAATTAGAATTTTCAAACATGGGGGGCAGCTTTCCCCCTGCCCCTTTTCGGTTCAGTCCTGCCTTCGCGAAAGCCCTACTAAAAGCCAAGAATGTTTAGGGTTACGTCAGATTATTCTTAAATGGGATAGAATTTCACAGACGTTGTCCATTTCTCCAATTTCCTTACACACGAAGTAGGTACCTCGCACTAACCTACTTATTTAATTTCAATAAATCGATCAGTAAATCATCCAAACATTTATAACCACCAAATCGTATAAAATCTCACACAATTGTACGATTTGACAAATTCTACACACGATCACCTTCCTTACCAACACTAACACACTACGATACAAGAAAGTACATACTTACAAGCAGACGCCACCATTTGATACCGTGATTTAATTCGACTATTGTACATAAAATGCATACTCAGCAACATACCTTTTAATTGATCCGATCGCAAGTAATCGCCGAGATCCGTGAACACTGCAGATACTTAATTACTTTTATCACGAAACGTTCACACTTAAACGACGAAATCGCTGCGTAAATTTGCGTACCTTCGATGCCTTCGACCACCTTCGACGAACGAACAACGAAAGACGAAGACGAAGACTGGATCATTAAACAGACCAAACACACAACACAACTGGAAATCGCTCAAGATTGAACCGAGCGCACGTTTCACGCGCATCGATGTTTCATCATCTTTGTGAAAATCTCCAATCGATAATTTACTTCTGTATAATTTTGCTCCCGCGAAGATTTTTTTTCAGAAAATAAAAATTCACAACACTGGTCAATAATCTTGACAATTCATTCGGTATTTTTTTGAGAGATATCGATAAATCGAATAATATAATTATCGATATTCTTCAGAAGACTTATATGTATGCAATTAATTAGCTGTTTTTCACAAAAAACTGCGATATTTTTTAGAATTTAATTTTCAAATTTCAAAATGATGAAATGAATTTAATTCGAAAGCTTAAAAATAATAAAAAACGACAAGAAAATACCTAAATTTAATTTTGAATTATAATAAACTCGGAAAGTTGAAATTCAGGAGTATCAAAAAACCAAAAAAAATGAGATCCCAATTTCCCGAATTTTAATTCGAAAAGTCAAAAGTCAAAACGTTAAAAATGACGATAAAAAAAATGGGTGCGTCATGGGACGTACCTCACGAGGGAGGTCACAGAACTGTCCCCTCGAAATATGAATGAAAGGTGGTCCAATTAGTCGCCCGCGATGCGAACACCAAAATTTCAGATCGCTGGGTGCCCGTTTTTGGCGTTTTTAAAAATGGTCTAGGCCTATGCGATCAAAATTTCGATTTTACCTGGATTTTTACACGTGTTTTAAATGGAGGAAAATTTTTTTTCGGAAATTATCATTTGATGTGGCCAATTGATAGTTCGTGTCGAGAGAAACAAAAAATATGATACACTTTTTGCCTAACTCAAGAATTGAAGGGGCTGTATGTATAAATTTAATATTGAGCCCCTTCAATTCTTGTGTTAGGCAAAAAGTGTATATCATATTTTCTCTCGACACGAACTATCAATTGGTCACAACAAATGATGATTTCCGAGAAAAAAATTTTCCTCCATTTAAAACACATGTAAAAATCCATGTAAAATCGAAATTTCGATCGCATAGGCCTAGACCAATTTTCAAAACGGGCACCCAGCAATCTGGAATTTTGATATTCGCGTCGCGGGCGACAAAATAGACCACCTTTCATTCATATTTCGAGGGGACAGTTCTGTAACCTCCCTCGTCAGAAGTGAAAACTTGTTTCTGAATTTTTGATTTGTATATTAGAGGCTTCGCTCTTTTATTTTGAAATTTATAATAAGAGGTGGGTGAATAGATAATATTTTTTTGTAAAAAAGGAAATGTCATTTGGAACAAATGATAAAAGTTAAACAAATCGCATTACCTGTATAGATTATGAGAAACTTAGTGAAAGTTTTTATGTAATAGATAGGTAACAAAACATATGCAATATGGTGCAAACGAATGAAGAATTTTAGAATAAGAGAACAATATATTAAGGTTTTGAAAACAAAGGAATGGAGAATGAATAATTGAAAAAGTGAGAACGGAAAGACGTGTCTAGTTGTTTGTACAATAAATAAGTAACAGGATATGGTCTTAACAAAATTTCAGGAATAGTAATCTAGAACATATAAATGTCATTTATAACAAATGAAAATTTCAGGATTAGTAATCTAGGACATATAAGTGAGAAAAACGTGAAAAAAATGTGCTATAAACGACTGAAATATATTTTCCACTCAAAAACAATATATTGAACAAAAATTAAAATTCGCACGTCAATTAAAAATTCCAAATGACACACAAAAGGTAAAGCAGTGCTGTCAACAAATTTCTTTTTGACTTTTAATAATTTTCTTTTAGATTACATTTTGACTTTTTGTCACACTTAACGAGTGATATTTTTTAAATGACTTTTAAAAGGTAAAGCAGTGCTGTCATCAATTTTCTTTTCTACTTTTAATAATTTTCTTTTAGATTACATTTTGACTTTTTGTCACACTTAACGAGTGACATTTTTTTAATGAATTTTAAAAGGTAAAGCAGTGCTGTGACTTTTTGTCACACTTAACGAGTGACATTTTTTTAATGACTTTTAAAAGGTAAAGCAGTGCTGTCAACAATTTTCTTTTTGACTTTTAATAATTTTCTTTTAGATTACATTTTGACTTTTTGTCACACTTAACGAGTGACATTTTTTTAATGACTTTTAAAAGGTAAAGCAGTGCTGTGACTTTTTGTCACACTTAACGAGTGACATTTTTTTAATGACTTTTAAAAGGTAAGTAAAGCAGTGCTGTCAACAATTTTCTTTTTGACTTTTAATAATTTTCTTTTAGATTACATTTTGACTTTTTGTCACACTTAACGAGTGACATTTTTTTAATGACTTTTAAAAGGTAAAGCAGTGCTGTCAACAATTTTCTTTTTGACTTTTAATATTTTTCTTTTAGATTACATTTTGACTTTTTGTCACACTTAACGAGTGACATTTTTTTAATGACTTTTAAAAGGTAAAGCAGTGCTGTCAACAATTTTCTTTTTGACTTTTAATAATTTTCTTTTAGATTACATTTCGACTTTTTGTCACACTTAATGAGTGACATTTTTTTAATGACTTTCAAAAGGTAAAGCAGTGCTGCCAACATTTTCCTTTTTCACTTCTGGATAAATGATATTTTTGTAATATAATGTGAGAAATTTCCCTGGATAAATGATATTTTTGTAATATAATGTGGGAAATTTCCCTAGATAAATGATATTCCTGAATAATTATTACCTGTATAGATTATGAGAAACTTAGTGAAAGTTTTTATGTAATAGATAGGTAACAAAACATATGCAATATGGTGCAAACGAATGAAGAATTTTAGAATAAGAGAACAATATATTAAGGTTTTGAAAACAAAGGAATGGAGAATGAATAATTGAAAAAGTGAGAACGGAAAGACGTGTCTAGTTGTTTGTACAATAAATAAGTAACAGGATATGGTCTTAACAAAATTTCAGGAATAGTAATCTAGAACATATAAATGTCATTTATAACAAATGAAAATTTCAGGATTAGTAATCTAGGACATATAAGTGAGAAAAACGTGAAAAAAATGTGCTATAAACGACTGAAATATATTTTCCACTCAAAAACAATATATTGAACAAAAATTAAAATTCGCACGTCAATTAAAAATTCCAAATGACACACAAAAGGTAAAGCAGTGCTGTCAACAAATTTCTTTTTGACTTTTAATAATTTTCTTTTAGATTACATTTTGACTTTTTGTCACACTTAACGAGTGATATTTTTTAAATGACTTTTAAAAGGTAAAGCAGTGCTGTCATCAATTTTCTTTTCTACTTTTAATAATTTTCTTTTAGATTACATTTTGACTTTTTGTCACACTTAACGAGTGACATTTTTTTAATGAATTTTAAAAGGTAAAGCAGTGCTGTGACTTTTTGTCACACTTAACGAGTGACATTTTTTTAATGACTTTTAAAAGGTAAAGCAGTGCTGTCAACAATTTTCTTTTTGACTTTTAATAATTTTCTTTTAGATTACATTTTGACTTTTTGTCACACTTAACGAGTGACATTTTTTTTAATGACTTTTAAAAGGTAAAGCAGTGCTGTGACTTTTTGTCACACTTAACGAGTGACATTTTTTTAATGACTTTTAAAAGGTAAGTAAAGCAGTGCTGTCAACAATTTTCTTTTTGACTTTTAATAATTTTCTTTTAGATTACATTTTGACTTTTTGTCACACTTAACGAGTGACATTTTTTTAATGACTTTTAAAAGGTAAAGCAGTGCTGTCAACAATTTTCTTTTTGACTTTTAATATTTTTCTTTTAGATTACATTTTGACTTTTTGTCACACTTAACGAGTGACATTTTTTTAATGACTTTTAAAAGGTAAAGCAGTGCTGTCAACAATTTTCTTTTTGACTTTTAATAATTTTCTTTTAGATTACATTTCGACTTTTTGTCACACTTAATGAGTGACATTTTTTTAATGACTTTCAAAAGGTAAAGCAGTGCTGCCAACATTTTCCTTTTTCACTTCTGGATAAATGATATTTTTGTAATATAATGTGAGAAATTTCCCTGGATAAATGATATTTTTGTAATATAATGTGGGAAATTTCCCTAGATAAATGATATTCCTGAATAATTGGTGGTTGGCAACCGTGTATAAGCGTAACGCGTCGAAAAAAATAGACCCCCACCATAGAAGTTTTCACTTCAAAAACAGAAAAAAGTAAACAAGACCCCATTCTTTTTTAATTTAATTTGAATTTTCATTCAAAAAGCCAGAAGTTCAAAAATGATTTAAAAAATGAAAAAAATTAGATCCCTATTTTCCTAAATTTATTTCGGATTTTAATTCGAAAAGTCAAAAGATTCAAAGAAATAAAAAACGGGGGAAAATAGAATTTTAATTCGAATTCGAAAACTCAAAAGCTCGTGAATAATTAAAAACTTAGATTCGCATTTCCAAATTTGAATGGAATTATGGGGGGGGGGGGGGTTAGTTCAGACTACTAGAAAAAAATTATTTAAAAAAAAAACAGAAAAAAGTGAATGAAATACCTACTTTTTTATTAATTAAATTTGAATTTTCATTCGAAAAGTCGAAAGTTTAAAAATAATATTAAAAAATGGAAAAATAAAAGAGATCTTACTTCTTCAAATTTAATTCGAAAAGCTAAAATTGTAAAAATGATAAAAAATTGAAAAAAATGAGATCCCCATTTCCCAAAATTTATTTCAAATTTTAATTCGAAAAGTCAAAAGCTTGAAAATAATAAAAAACAAAAATTACGAAATGAAGTAAAAAAAGCGAACAAAATAATCATTATGACTCTGGGTACAAAAAATCGTAAATTTCGATTCAAAAAATTTTCTCCTTTTTGGGTGGTTTCTCAAAAATTGAAAAATATTGATGCATCGATAGGTTTTTCAACGCCACTAAAAGATACTCGTTGTTTGAACATATAAACCGAAAATGATTTGAATGATAATTAATATCACGAGAATGGAAAAGAAACAGCGAGTACCAAGTAACCACGTGTCTTTCAACTATCATATGAGTATGCGTGTTGCGTATTTCATCATCCATTCGGGAGACCAAGTACTGGTAAGTAAGTGATAAGACATCGACAACTAAAACTGTGTTTCGACTTGACTAGACGACAATAACGACTGTTGTTTCATAGAGTGGAAAATCTATACAATTTATGAGCTACCTATCTTTTTTTCTTTCATCAGATCATCACTAAACACGAATATCAATTTAGAAAATGGAAAACCTCATGAAAAAATATACGTAGGTTAGGTACTTATGATACTAAACTCTTCTCAATGAAAAACATCATGGAGTCCACTACTTTCCAAATTTGATTTTCCCTGTTTTCCCAGACCAATTTTTCCAAAATTTTTACACATGAAATGAAATTCATGAAAAATGGGGGGGGGGGCGAGGGAATCATTTTTAAAATTTTTCACGTAATGTACAGTTCGAGGCAATGGAGAAAAATAAAGGCGTAGGTCTAGGTACCCGGAATTTCAAAATGAAGGGGGCAAAGCACAACGTGATTGCTGTGATCTTGTCAAAAAATCAGAAAAACGAGGCTGAAATGAAGAAAAGTCATAAAATGACATGATGTTTTACAAAAAGTAGGGTTACCCAGGGGGCGGAGAAGAGGTGAAAATCCCAACTCAAATTTTCAAAATTCCCAACATACATATAGCCGATATCAGAATTCCGGGTGGGGGGGGGGTGAGATTCAAATTTGCGAACCAATTTTTTTCAAAGTTTTCCGGCTGATTTCTTAAAATTTACATGTAGGTAGTAGGTACTAACTTTTCCTAAAGTCGTGAGGTTTTTTGATTTTTTTTTTCACTCGTTTTCATCATTTTTTCGAACTTTTGAGGTTTTTACAACCCATTACTATAAGACCCTTTTTGAGATATATTTTTTTTTTTCAAACCTACATACAACTTACAAGCAATATCATTGTAGTTGAAAAAACATACGAAATAGTTTATTTGCCTTGAGCGAAGAAAAGAGTGGAGTTTCGAAGGAAAATTAATTTTACATCAATAAAATTTTGTAATTTCAATGTAAAGAATAGGGAGATGGATTTGGTCTGAGCGAAGCGAGGGCGAAAATTTTAGAAAACCTTAAATTGAATGTGCAATAAAATAGTGTTTTGGAAGAATAAGGCCCGAATTTTAAATTATACCTTAAAAATTAAGGCAACCTTAATGGTTTTAAGGAACCGTTTCGTGCTTTCTGATTGGTTGAAAATGCGATAAGGAACTTTTAAGGCTACCTTAACTTTTAAGGTGTGATTTAAAATTCGAGCCTAAATTTTGATGAAAAATCAACTGCTTCTACTTTAAAATGATTAGAGTAGAAATATACCATGGCCGAGCGTAGAGAGGTCGAAGCTTTTGAAAAATTGGATTTTCAAATATCAAAAATAAGTTTTAAGGAGAACAAGAACAATAAAATTAATTGGAATTATTTTGACGAAAAGTGCGAAAAAATCTCTTTTAAATTACAAGTACAACTATAAAATTTTTTTAGTTGACGAGTGAAAATTTTTAAAATGCTAGGTAATTAACCATTTTTTTCATAAAAAAGCAATTATCACAACGGTTTAATAATTCTTCGCTGAGAAAAATTATTAAACCAAAATTCAAGATTGTAAAATTTTTTTGTTAGGTATTATTAATTTAGAATCTGTTTTTATATGTACCAAAAAAGTGGTAATTTCTATTCCTAAATAATTTTTTTTAATGAATATTGCTTCCGTAATGTTTTGAGAAAAATTAGCACTGGTAAAATTTTTAAAAAAATCAATTGGCAAATTAAAAAAAATTAGTTGGAAAATTTGAAGTTTTCACCCCCCCCCCCCCCGCATATCGCTTGGGAAGGCCTTTGCTTTTCAGTTCAAAAGAGTTGGGAAAATGACTAATTTTCCCAACTAACAAGTGAAAATTTTGTTGATAGGTAACCATTTTATTTATTTTTATTTATCCATTTTTCATTTTAAAAAAATAAATACTAATCGTCCCAACTGACATTTTTACTCACCACTTGGGAGAACGGCCAATTGTGAGTTGGAAAAATAACCAATTTTGAGTTGTGAAAATTACCAATTTTGAATTGAGAAAATTACCAATTTTGAGCCGGGAAATTTACCATTTTCGAGTTCAGAAAATTACCAATTTTGAGTTGGAACAAGTGAAAATTTTATTGATTTCCAACTTCTAAAATAACTATTTTATTTATTATTTTTCATCAAAAAAATGAATCCCAACTGTCCAATTTTCCCAACTGATGCGTTGAAATGTTCAATTTTCCCAACTCACAAGTAAAAAATTTCCTCAGGGGAAAGCTCCCCCCTCTCACCTATCGGTACGTCACTGGGGTTACCTATTTTATGTCAAATAGGACACATTTACTGCCTGAGCGAAACGAGGGTGAAAATTTTTACGAAAAATCATGTCGAAAATGCAAAAAAATTGTCATTGACGTGTGTATATTTAACGAGGTATTTTTAACCTCATGCGAAAACAATTGTCCCCTTTACCCGTTTGGGTACATCTCTGCAGAGGAGCGGTTTAAAATGGTACCTGGTAACACTGCGATCAATTTTCGTTCAATAATTTAGGGAGAATTTTGAAACATTTTTCAGAAAAAATTATTCAGGGCATTAGTGTTGGTCTATTTCGTTTAAACTTTAAAGTACACCGAAAAAACAAATAAATAAATTTTATCCGAAAAATTTATCATTTTTTAACACTTTTTTTTCATTTCCCATTTTTTTCAGGGTATGAATTTTTTCGGTATTTTCAAGTTGTTTATTTCGTTGCTTGATCAACACGTCTTCTCCTTTACATTACCAATCCCTTTCTCCAACATGATTTCACCCCCCCCCCCATCCCACCCTCCTCGAAATTTCAAATACAATCAGTAGAAGGTGCCTACTATTTAAAAAATTCTAGTCAGTGTTCTAAAATTTCCTGACTGAATGAAACCAAACGATTTACTTAGTACCTACTGCATTATTTTTCTTCACCAAAGAATTTTATGAAGAGTTGGAGAGGGTATAAAATCGTACAAATTTCGTTGAGATGACCAAGCAGGAAATGGAATCATTTCTAAAAATATAGTAATCTTATAACAATAAATAGTTTTTCATGAAAGAAATCAGAGCCGGCGACTTCTACACGGATCCAGATCTGTGCAGAGAGGAGGGGAGGAGAGAGGGATTCTCCGTACTCGAGTTTTTTTTAGGGGGGAGGGCTGAAAATCAGGTGTTTTCTTTATCAAAATTTTCCGTGTTCAAATTTTTGCTCGAAACAAAAATTAATGAAAGTACAATAAATGTAAACAAAGAATCTTCACGGTTATTTCTACTATAAATATGGATATCTAATTGGAAATTTTACAAAATTTTACATATAACACTTGTACGACTCTTTAATATTTTTATGAAAATGATTCAAATTTTGAATTTTGAATTTTTATAGTAAAAGAAAATTTAGAGGAGCTCAAAATTTCTCAAAAAAATTATGAAAGTTCGTACCCCCTTCATGAGAAATTCCTAGCTACGCCACTGAATCCGGGGCTTCGAAAACCGTCATAAAATCGAAGGCGAGTGGTAATGATTTATGATAACGACAGCGAGTTTCAGTTTCAATGGTGTGTTACGTATCACGAATTCTCGAAGCCAAGAGAAAAAAAAACTTTGTTAAGAAAAAATACAGGTACATGGAAAAAGATCAATGAAATCTTGCGACTATTGTGTTATCTTCAATCTGGTACCCTCTAAAGAGAATTGATAACACGAGCCGAAAAGTAAAAAAAAGAGCACACATTCGGTTATACCTACGAATACCCACGTCAGTTATCTACAGCATTTTATATTTTATTTATCGTTTTGGTAAACAAAGAAGACAACAAACAATACAAAACGTACGTGGCATTTTGAGAACCAAAAAACATCGCTCTCTTTTGACTTGGTTTGCCTTTATTCTTTATAATGGCAGAAGCAAGTAACGAATCAAGGATGGGTGACCGCGAGTTCGTAGTAAACATTTAGAGAATTAAAAAAAATGTAAAAAAATCGCGTAATGTTCGTAACTAGCAACCATCTCTATTCTTTTCGATTTAAAAAGGAAAGCAACGAAAGAAAAAATATACAGAATTTCGGAGGAAAATATTTCGACTTTTTTGACCTGGCTTTCTTTTTGTAACAATACCTACTCGTAGAAGATGCATGCGTTGAGAAAAAAAGACACAAGATTTAGATTTTGGGGTATTTCAAAGGAAAAATGATCGTCGCGTCGTGTTCTGGGAATTAGATAAGCCGGTAAGAATCACGAGAAATAAAAAAAAACATAAAAATGGGGGAAAGGGATGATTAAAAAATTGACAGAATCGAAGAAGAAAGATCGTGAGTAAAAAAATAAACTTAATCATTTTTGTAAATTTTAAATAGACATTTATAATACGATTGTATCAGGCTAAAGATAGAATTTTATCTGAAAGAAAAGATAAGTTTAGATCTTCACAGGTGACCAATGTTCTCGAATTTTTCACAGAAAAAAAATTCGAATTCGAAAACAATTTTTTTTTCAAATACGAAATGTACTTCCCTATTCGTAAAGATTTATCAAGGCCAAACATTTTTTAAGAAAAAAGTAACTTTCAGTAACTTTTTTGACCAAAAAATGATCAAAAAGTAACCAAAAGGAATCAAAAATTCAATTTTTTCTTTGGGAAATTTTTTTTAGAGTTCTTTGGCGGGGGGCAATTTTTTTGTAGTTTTCTGCAAACATTTCAAAGATAAATCGCAACTGAAAAGACATGAATAATTTCATTTATTAAATTCCTTCATTTCTACGTGAAAATTTGAATTTTTGCCTGAAAGTGCGAAGAAAACGTGACTTTTGAGGGGGAAAAAGTAATCAAAGTGGCTTTTTAAGACGTGAAAAAGTAACCAAAAGTGACTGAAGTCGAAAAAAGTGACAAACACCCTAAAAAAGTGACCCGCTATGATGCCTGAATTTGCGATAAATCAAAAATTAAAATCACGAAAAAATTGTCACGAGTTAAAATGTCACTTGAAACAATTTTTCAATGTTGAATATTCTGAAAAAAATAGTTTTAAATAAAAACATTCGTATTTCTGAAAAACTGATTGAAAAATTCTTTGAAGTTTTTAAAAATATGTCTAATGACTCAAAATAATCAAATAATCGCATCAAAAAATTCTCAATTCCTAATTTCCAAAAATTAAGATACTACTTCGCATGCGTCATATCGAATATTCAAAATTGTAACGAAAATTCCACAACGATGCCGCGCCCACCTCACAGGTAAAACGCAATACTACCAAAATATCCGAATATTTGGCATAGCTCTTCGAATACTTTAACAAAAATACATTAAAATATCCACTTAAATTGAACTTACCTCAATTATTGGCACATTTCAGCTTATTTATCCATCACCGACGTATTTCTTCTGTCCAAAAACTTCAAAACAATACAAATTAAAATTCAAGTGAAAACAATCCACTGAAACTTTATAACTTCGGCCTTTCGTCAGCAGCATCATCATCACACAACCTTTACGCCAGATACATTTTACCTACCCAGGGCTGTACCTATATTTCATACAAACGAGAACTAATTCTAGGAACTAGATATCTTAATCTATCTTCTAATTGATTATCGAGCTCGAGGAATGCACGAACTCTTCCCTAAGCAGCTTTTATCATCGTATGTCGAATCGAAATTACTTACAGGCTTCAAAGTCAATAAAAAATCAACATTTTCGATATCCCATGCGTGGAAAAAAATTACACACGTTTAGTTTTACCATCTCTGAATCCATTATTTTTAAAATTCGGTAATACCTATTTTTAATATTTATTTGAAATGTTGACCACCATAGAGAAACGGTATGCCTTAATGACCCAACGATAGTAAGGTCAGATTAGGTACATTTCTCTATTTCGAAATGCAGGTATTGAGAAGTAAGAATATTCTATGATATATTCGTTATGGCCACGTTCCACGAAACCGTAAGTGTAATTATCGTTTTACAATATTAAATCATTTCAAATGTAAGATAATGGACACGAGTAAGCGTACAGTTTTATAACAAATTTATACAAAATCTTACGCCGTGCGTTCCATCATCTTATCTTTAATTTGCTTATCTTCCTCACCTACAAATACCGCATAAGACATTGATAAGGCGAAAAAAAAAAGGTACTTCCGATCAGAGCCTACAATAGAATGGTGCGATAGGTGTATTTCCTGTATCGATTCCGAATTTTTCGAAAAATCGACCGAAGGTACATATCTGGAGAGATTTAAAGGATCGAAATCCCTTAAAAATTTGGTAATTTCATGCTTTGATCAATAAAAAAACCCCACCATATAACAAAAAATCTGAAAAAAATCGATAATTTTCAAAAAAATATGATAGTAATGATAGTAGATCTTAAGGATTTAACAAAAAAAAAAAATGAGTTGAAAAATGTGAAAGTTTTGAAAAATTGGGCATAATGATAGAAATTTTGCAAAATTTTCAGTGAGACATAAGGTATAATAAAAACAAAAAAATTCAAACTGAAATTGAAATTTTGGAAAATTTTTATTTACAAAATTCAAAAAAATATTGAAAATGGTCAATTTCAGCAAGAAATTTTTTACGTTTTCTTTACAATGACTGAAAAATTGAAAATTTAGTTAAAGTTCAATTATGATGTCCAATTATTCAAAAAATCTATGTAAGTATTTTTAAGTCATTTATTTTAGTAAACTTCGTCGACTTTTTCTACTTTCCATCTGAGCACAATTTTGGAAGGAAAACGTTGAAAATTGTTATTAAATTTTACAGGCGAAAATAGGACTCAAACTTTTCAGCATTGAGGCACCCACTCGCTCTCGTCGGCTTTGCTTTTAATAGATTGAGATGTCTAATTAAAAATACATTTTAAAAAACCCTAAAAATGTTCAGGAACTTCTTTCCCGGTCTACAAAAACGACTCAAATTCAATTCTGAAAATTTCCGAATACCTTAACACCAAAAAACACTCCAGAACTTCAATTCATTACAGAAAATTATTTTTTTTAAATTAGCTATTTTTAAGAAAAATTATCAACAATTTTTCAAAATGAAACAAATTAGGTCAGAAGAATAAAAATTTGGATTTTTTGAGACAGAAAATTTCAAAATTTTTACAATCTGATGTCCCCCCCTCCCCCTCCGAGAAACAATAAAAAACACATGCTTCGAATCGAAAAATTCCGTATGATCCTGAAATTTTTTCGGCTTTTCTTGCTCCAGCATTAATGTGACCTGAGCTACGGAAAGGTACCTATAGTCACCAAAACCGATTTTTCGTCTTTGATCGAGATATTGATAATGTAGAAGAAAGTATGCTCCTTCCAATGACATAAACCGCAGACTCCAGATTTTATTATTTTTACTGTAAAGTACATTAGTTTTTGCCAAGAAGCTTAAGTTTGGACACATTTTCTATAAAAGTGAACTTTGAACTTCCGACTGAAATATCTCGAAAGCATAGCTTGCTAGAAAAAAATAATTGCACTTTGCAGAAAGGAAATTTTACGCTCTACAAATTATATTCTATTCATTTTTTCCGTAAAACCCTTTCCTTTACTCAGAAAATTGACTTCAAGTGACAAAAATTTTTAAAATATGTAAAAAAAATTCAACAAAAAATTGATAACTTTTGGCAGTTGAAATCAATTTTCTGAATGAAGAAAGGGTCCTACAGAAAAAATGAATAGAACATAAATTGTAGAGCGTAAAATTTCCACTCAGTAGAGTGCAATTAGTTTTTTTCTAGAAAGCTATGCTTTTGAGATATTTCAGTCGAAAGTTCAAAGTTCAACTTTCGAACCTACTTGTTTTTTTGATCGCGTTTTTCTCGGTAAATTGATTTTGGCCAGCGGTCCCTTTTCGTAGACCAGTCACAAATAGAGAATCGACGAGGAAGAATTAAAAAAACCACTTTGTTGAGCCCGAGCTAAACGAGAGCGAATTTTTTTTCGAAAGAAAACCTTCAAAAAGTTGAAATTTCATTACAGTAATTACGAAAAAATTAATTAAAATAAAAACGATTTTTGAAATAATTTTTTGAAATAATGATTTGTATTTTTCATTTTTTCATTAAATTTTACTAAAATGTTGACCAAATTCACAATTTTTTTCTACTTTTACCCACAATTTTTAGGGCCATATTCATAAACCACACTCAAGTATTCCTCGACTAAGTAATGAATTTGAGAGCTATTTTTCCAGCAGCAGTGAAGCTTAACATACGAATTTTTTTCGAATTGAATAATTAGATTCTCAAGTATCGATTTATCATAGAATAATCGCAAAATTTTTATTCAGCAGCCCAAAAAATTGAATCAAAATTCATTTCTCAGCCGATGAATACGCAAGTATGATTTATGAATATTAGGAGCGCACGCAAAGGGGGGTTCAGGGGGCTCGAGCCCCCCTTAAGCTCGAAAAAACTATTTTTTTATCATAAAAATGTCAAAGAAGAGTATGATTTTTTGAACAATTCAGTTTTTTTTAAATCAGTGAAATAATTTTCATTGAAAATCAGTGATTTTTTATTGAAAATTACTGATTTTTCACTGATTTTTCGGTCAAAAATTACCAATTTCTCAGTCAATGACCCATTTATCAGAAAAAATCAGTATAGTTTTGACTAAAAAAATCAGAAAATCTCGTCATTTTTCAATTTTTCTTCACGTAAATTTGTAAGTATGTAATGTATTATCTGCCTACTGAAAATACCTTAACTACTCCAGCCCCACTGAAATAACCAGTTACTTCATTTTTCCATTGAATTTTGACCCCCCCATTTTTTCTCGAAATTTGAGCCGCTCCCTTACACAATTTCTGGGTGCGTTTATGATGAATATAGACCTTCAAATCTTTACTTTCACTACTTGTTAGACCAGGGACAGTTGATCACTTTGAATTACCAATCAGGTACCATGCTAGAATAATTTTCATTGTAATTACCACGAAATTTAACCCTTTCCTGTCTATTTTGATGATTCCAGGTGTGCATATGTGTGATTCACATATTACTTAATCAAATCAGCAACCAATACGCTTATAATTTGGGACAATTGCAACTTCGACGAAAATCTGCGCAAAATGAAGCCTTTCTTTATCAAAAACTCACGAATAACGACGAAAATCAAAATGCCTTCAATATTCATCATCCTGATAACAAACCATCTGCACTGCAATATAACGACAATCCGATACTGAAACACCTCATCAACCTGGCTCAGGCACCTCGTCACAATAATTACGAAGAACAGTCTCAACATGACCCCCAGCATAACAAAATAAATCCCAATAATCTCATAATTTCCAATCTACACCCTCAAAATGACCCAATTTACCAAAAAAACGGCAAAATGCGTCAACTCGACCAAAACCAGTTCAACAACCTTATCCAAAATCAACGCTTCAATTACAAAATCGATCAGCTTTCGAATCCAGCCAAATACAACATCATCCCAAAATCCATCGAAAAAGAAGCCAACGATCGACCCCAACGTGCCAAAAAAATCGATCCGATTCGTATGCAAAGAGGTGGCTTCGGGGGCATCAGACAGACTTTCAAGCATTTCCGGTACAGTCGCATACGTCGTTATTACACCCTCTCCACAGCCAGCATGACCACTTGGAAAAAACTCAATTATACGACTCGACTCATGTACACAACCCCGACAACCCGAACCACTCGTCGTTACACTGATCCCTTCATCCAATCCGGACCCAGTCGTCAAACAGTGCTCCACACAAGAATGACCGAGAGCGATGAAGTTGGCATAGATCGATTCATGTCCGGATCGATCGAATACAAAGACGATTCTTTTGATAAACCACCAACAGCCATGGTAGCCTACGATTCCTTAGCAGGTGACTCGACCAGAAACACCACCGCCAACAGGACAGTTGTCCAACCTTCGGTAACAACCGTCACCAAACCAATCACAGTGCCCAAAACGACTAAGAAAATTTCCAGCGAATTGATCTCCCTGGAAAGCTCCTCTGAAGAAAAACCCTCATCTTCGGAAGCCAAAGACGAAGATTCTAGTTCAGAAAGCGAAGAATACGGTACTGAGAAATTATACGGAGAATACGGATATCACAGAAAATACAACAACACCCCTAATCCGTACACCATCGTCACCTACGCCAATATTCTCGAAGTGCCTGGTTTCGACGAATGTAATTTAACCAGCGCAGAGGTAGCTTTCTGGGAAGCGAATGCTTCCTGGGTCATGGATAACTTTTTCCCCTCATTAGAACAATTCAGTAATTACAGCGAAGAAAACCTGGTGCGGTCATTTTTCCACAACGAAAACATCGAACCTCGCCATCTCGATTTTTACAAATGGTACTATAAACTTCTCACCAATTCCGAACGCCTGCGTACCATTTACAACAGAACCGTCCTCGAAGAACCGGATTACAAGAACCTCAGTCAGTTCACACCGTACCCCATACCCGACGATCTCCAAAGGTATTACATGTTCATTTGTCAAATGGAAAACGAAATCAATCGAGAGAAACAGCAAGAAGAACATGCCATTAAAACGCAAAGAGAAGCGGAACAGAATCTCGACAGGTTATTGGGAGATGGTACTGGCGGAGGCGGTCGACCAGCAGGGGGCACCTACAAAGCACCTCGTATTACCAAGAGTAAGGGTGATCCAGACGTGTCTCAGATTTTACAAATGATCGATCAGCCGCAAGATTCAATGATGCCTGGCGGTGGTGACAGTTCGGAGGGGTTCATCGACGCCAGTAGATATAAAAGGGAGATTTCCAGATTTGAGCCCGATTAGCCAAAAAGAGGTTCCCAGGAGAAGAATTCGCGAGATTTTTTTAGTGAGCGGAATTGGTTGCATAACTTTTTGGAAATAACGATAATTTTACTGCAGGCTCGCGATTCCTTTGTACCTTCGAGGACCTCTTTACCTCAGTATTATGTCCGTTCTAAGGACACTGCGGTAAATGATTTGTGTGATTTTAAATAAATTATTCGTGTTTTTATAATTTGTATTAAATTTCGGTTTTCAGATTATTTGTCGAATTGTACTCATACCGGTCATTATTTCATAATTCACAATTACCAAAAAAAAAATTGAGCTCCGCAAATTTTTTCAATATTCTCTCATTTCCGAATCAGTAAAATTTATCAAAAATCACTGAAAAACAGTCAGAATTGCAGCGCAGTAATAAATCAGTGACATTTTTTTCACTGAAAGCAAGTCAGTGAAAGAAAATCGCTGGAAATCAGTGAAAGAAAATCACTGAAAATCAGTGAAAGAAAATCGCTGGCAATCAGTGAAGGAAAATCGCTGAAAATTACTGAAAGAAAATCGCTGGAAATCAGTGAAAGAAAATCACTGAAAATCAGTGAAAGAAAATCGCTGGAAATCAGTGAAGGAAAATCACTGGCAATCAGTGAAGGAAAATCGCTGACAATCAGTGAAGGAAAATCGCTGGAAATCAGTGAAAGAAAATCACTGAAAATCAGTGAAAGAAAATCACTGAAAATCAGTGAAAGAAAATCACTGAAAATCAGTGAAAGAAAATCGCTGGAAATCAGTGAAGGAAAATCGCTGGCAATCAGTGAAGGAAAATCGCTGACAATCAGTGAAGGAAAATCGCTGGAAATTAGTGAAAAAAATCGCTGGAAATCAGTGAAAGAAAATCACTGGAAATAAGTGAAAATTCACTGAAAACTCAGTGATATTTATGAAATTTACTGAAAAATATGTGAAAATCTTTGAATAATTAGTGAAAAATCTCTGAAAATCAGTGAATTTCAGTGATTTTTCCTGTGCTGCAATTCTGACTGTTTATCAGTGATTTCATTTTCTAGTCACAAAATTTTGGACGAACAGGAAAAGAATTCAAGTACATATTTGAATTCCAGATGTTGAGGCGTTTAAAAACTCATCATATAAAAATTTTTTGTAAAATACATACATATCTTAACAATTTAGTTCACGAAAATTCAAAAAATTTGGAAAAGAAAAAAAATGGAAAAATTCAACCTTTTATACCAACTTTCAATTCATACAAATTGAGTAATCGACACTAAATTTTCATCATCTTCACACAAATTTCCCTGAAAATAAATTTCCTTCATCTATCTCTTCACGCTTTACCTATCATCATAAAAATCTCAAGAATGGGAAAATCATCAGAGGAAAGTATTCATACTCCTACCTATACTAAAAATATGTCGTTTATTGGAGCGGAAAAATTATTTTAATTAAATTTTAAAATCAGTTTCGCCAACAATTTCAACTCGAAAAATACGAATGGTTTTTTCCCTCGATTGATTCGAAAAAATGGGCAAAATTGAAACTTCGTCGCAATAAAATGCAGCTAGGAAAAAAATTTTGCACAGAGGAAGCCTTAATATAACACTCATTTCTCCCCCACAATTTTCCACTGCGCTTTTCTAGGGGAAAGACATACATTTATTCTTAAGTTCTGCTAGGGATCTCGATGCAAGAGCTCTTACAGCACAAGTCAGTAACATACTCACAATTTTCTAAAGGAGAAGGGCTAGAGATGTGGAAAAATTGTGATTTTAGCCTGAAACATTGGAAAATAGCACGATTTTGGAAAGAGTTTGTCAAACTTCAGATATTTTAAGCAAATGAAAATATATGTGAGTCTGGATATAGAAACCACCCATAGGAGTCAAAAATTTTTCGAGTTGACATTGATTTTTGGTATTTGAGAAGGAGTATAATTAATGGGGAACCTTGACTCAAAAACTAATTTTTAAATCTCAAGAGTGATTTCTATATCTAGGCTTACACATTTATTATCCAAGCCCAACCAATGCGAGATTTTTTTTTGAATAATCGTCTTGGGAAAGAAAAAATTAATTATTTTTTGAACAGTTCACATGCTCAGAAGACGTTTTCAAACTGGATCAACAATTTCAATGATATGATATGAAAATTTTGTGTTCAGGACCGACCAAAAATTTGATGAGAAGAGAGAAGGGAAGCCCCCCCCCCCATATCACCCATCATACGTCTACTGGTGGCAGAACAGATAAACTTTTTTCTTTTGGAAATTGTTTTGTTCTTTGTGATGAAGAATGAGAGTGTTGTAATTAGACAGAGTACCTACTCAAATTTTTCGTCTTTTTACGCCACAGAATCAGAAAAATTATTTGAAATTTTACATTTAAATAATCACGGCGATTGAATTTTTGAAATTTTTTCAGGTCCTCTGTTATTCTTTTCTTTTGCACTTTTTTTTACAACATTTTGGAAATAACAAATCACAGGCCAACTAAAAAAAATAATCTAAATTGAATGAAATATAAAAATTTATTTAGAGAAGTAAGTATCACTGTTATAAAAAGATATAAATTCGAAAAATTGAAAAATTTTTATGAATCCATAAGAACAATACATGAAAAAATTCAATCAATGTTGCTATTTTTAAAAAACTAACATAGGTATTTCGTTTTAGTTTCAAAACACTACAAATCAAATTGATCATTCTCAATCAAAAAAAGATTAATCAATTACTTCATAAACTTTTTTTTTACGAAAAATCACAAAATTTTTAAGATCATCAATAATTTATTATATCTAAATTTAAAGAAAATTTCTAAGTAATTTTAATATGCGTCTTTACTATGTACAAAATATCTTCAATTCATAAACTTGATTCCAAAATCATAAAACATTATTTTTTTGGCACTAGGTAAATACTTTTTTTGAAAAACTTCAAAATCAGGTATTTTTCTCTAATCTCATTCGTAAAGTCATCATTCAACTCTCCAAATAGGTATTCTAAAAATTTTCTCATTCTCGTTTCTAAACCACGTACTCGAAAAATATTTACTTAATGAAAAAGTTACCATATCTAATTTCGACGAACCTTGCATAACCTTTTAAAAAATTAATAAATTGATCACGATACTAATTTACTACCTACTCGAAAACTCTTCAATACGTTATTTTATCATATTGGAAACCAGATAAGCACAATCTGATAAATCAATTTATGCAGAATTTATTTCGTAAAATTTAAACATTCTTAAATCGTTCATCCATCAGCTAAGTAAAATTTTCATCACGTAAATTGCAAATGGCTGTTTTACAGAATTATTGATTTGGCGTAAAAAACGATCTTTTTGAACGATTTCGAATGCTGGTAAAGAGCCATGCTAATATTGTAATTTTTTGATAAAGAAAAAAAACTGTTTCGCGCTTTGTTAATCGAATAATTCAATATGAAGCTGCTGACTAAATTTGTAAGTATGATTCATTTCTTCACCTAGATTTAATATTAGGTACATTTAATTATTACGATAAGTAAATCGGAAGCAAAGAAATTCGAATCGTGGAAAAAACCGTTTTAAAAATATTTTGGCTTCGAATTCGAAAATTTTCATTTTTTAAGCATTGATAAGTAGAAAAATCATAGCACCGCGAAACCCCCTTTAGATAGAATAGCACAATTTGAAAATTAATTGAGAAAATCTGACGTTTATTACTCATTACAGTTTAACCGTTGTTTTTAACATTGAGATCATTATACCGAATTACTTGTTGAGTTGCCCTGCATAGATCAATATTGCAGATTATAAGTGATTTGAAATGATATTCGAAGAACGACTGAACATCATGAAATATGAATTTCCGATATTGAAATAGAGTGATTTTAGAATAAGTACTTGGATTTAACAATGAATGGATACCATCAGTAACTTTCCGAAATATCGAACCAGATATACTTAATCATGATTTTTGAACAATTTTGACCGATATTCTTGCACTGATGAAGTTCCTCTATCCTCAGTCAACATAAGATTCATCAAGGGGAAAAGGAACTTCGATTATCTCTCTCCTAGAGACCTTTGAGTTTTTTAACAAATCGTGAAGAAGAACAGAAGAAAAAATTGACAGGATATTATTTTACTTTAATCTCTGTAATTCTGCTTTCGTCACGCAGATTCCTTCATTGGGTTTTAAAAAAACCTAATCGGCCACGTAGAACTGAATGAAAACCAAAAAATTATTATGGGAGAGGGAGGGGGATGGGCCAGATATGAACTTTGTATTTAATAAACCCTGAATATCATTGTATGAGAGATCATCAGTTTGCTGATTAAAGATGAGGCTAAGCTAATAAATAATTGATAAGATTTTAATCGATTAACACGAAGAGATTCGAATAAATTTTGAACTGGAACTGATTTCAAATCATAAATCGAATCATTCGCGAACGATTGCGACAGGCTGAGTTAAATCGTATATAAAAGAATTAGTCAACCGGTTTTGAATCGTTCGCGAACGAACCATTCAAAATAATCGAATAGTTTATAAATGTATTAGTAAATTTTTTTGAATTGTTTGCGAACGAATAGTTCAATTTGGATTTATTAAAATCATTAAAATTATCTGAATCGTTCGTGAACGAATTATTCAAATCATTTGAATTGTTCGAGAACGAATTATTCGAATGATTGGAATCATTCGTGAACGAATTATACAAAATTATTCGAATCGTTCGTGAACGAATCGTTCAAATCATTGGAATCGTTCGAGAACGAAATGTTCGAATTATTCGAATCATTCGTGAACGAAATGTCTAAATTGGATTCGTTCGTAAATAAATTGCTCAAAATATTTTAATCGTTCAATCTGTTTGAATCATTCGCGAACGAGAAGTTCAATTCGTTCGAAATTAAATCGTTTGCGAACGAAATGTGGAAATTTTATGAATCATTTGCGAACGATTTCCTAAATTTATTCGGATCGTTCAATTTGTTTGAGAAAATCGCGAACATGACAATCGTGAAATTATACAGGGTGTTCCATGAATCGTCTGTCAAACATATTTTTTTAGGTATAACCGGGTACCACTAAAAAAAACTTGAGATAAACATGTTGCCTATTTTGAAAATTAAAGGAGCAAATGCTGCTTCTAAAAAAATCACGTCAAAAAATTGTTCACCCATGGGAATGGATAGTTCTTTGAAAAGTAAACAAATTTTCACTTTATGACTTTTTGCCTAACTTTAAAATTGAAGGGGCTACAAAAAAAATTGTTCAAAAAAAATTCTAAAAAAATAAACTAATTGCGGGAATGGATAGTAAGTTAAAAACTGAAAAAATTTGTTCTGTGGATTTTTTGCATACCACCAAAAATGAAGGGGCGGGTCGCTCAAAATGAATGGGCTTCAAAAAATTCTCAAATTTTCTCAATTTTTAATGACTCTTAGCCCCTTCATTTTTGATTTTAGGCAAAAAGTCTACAGAACAAAATTTCTTCAGTTTTCAACGTACTGTCCGTTTCCTTGATCAGTTCAATTTTTGAGAAATTTTTTTGAACAATTTTTCTCGCAGCTCCTTCAATTTTAAAGATAGGCAAAAAGTCATGAAGTGAAAATTTGTTCAGTTTTCAAAGTACTATCCATCCCCATGCTTAGAAAATTTTTTTAATGTAATTTTTTTAGAAGCAACATTTGCCCCTTCAATTTTTAAAATAGGCAACATGTTCATCCCCAGAGTTTTTTTAGTGGTACCCGGTTATATCGAAAAAAAAAAAATGTTTGGTGGACGATTCATGGAACACCCTGTACTTAATTGAATCATTTAAAGTCGTTCGTAGGTGATTTTTGAAATTACAAATTCTACAATTTTTACAAACGAAGCATGTTTTTCTTTCATAATATTCAAATTTTAGTTCTTTCCTCCTCAAATTCCATTCCCTCGCGTTTTCATAAAAGAAAATTCACCATGATGAATTGATGTGTGGTTGAAGAGTTCTATTAACAAATTTTAAAATAAGGTTTGCAGTGCACAAGAACTTTGTGAAAATTTATATTTGATTAGTGTTTGAACACTCGAACTAGAAAATAATGAAGACTTTATGAGCAACTGGTAGACAAAAATTCCCCCGTTGACCATTTGCGAGCAGCTACTTAAATGAGGAGATCGCAGAAAAATCTAAAACAGCAATGGAATCAGCGCAAAACAAGCCTTGGCAAAAAAAATAAAGAGTGAAAGCATTCCTCTCTCAAAACATCAACGATTCGATTCATTATAGAATATTCCGACAGATGATCTATACTCATGCACTTCTAAACCAACAATATCGTATTTGTACATCGAAAACGTTATTTTTCAGGTCATCTATTGCCTCGTTTATTGTCTAACTATAAAAATCGCTCATCAATTCAGTTTGGGCAGCCAGGTCGAACCCCGAATAAACGAGATCAATGATAAAACCGTTAATAACGTTCAATCGGCTCACCAAAGAGTCAAAAGGTTCGCATTGGCTAAACTCAATCTATCGCAACCAATTGAAAATAGTACTGCTCGTAAAAGGACCAGACGTCCTAAAACTACACCTTTGGATTACTCCAAACACAAATTGGAACTTAAAAGCATCGTCGATTTTCTCCTACCAAACCACACCACTCCATCTTGGGAACAACTCAGACCATCGCTGAGCTCTTTACAAGACTTCCCGCCAGATTCCCATCAATTAGAACTATCCAAGAAACAGTTCAAAAGACTCTACGTCAGGATGTTCTTCGAAAATTATCATTTCCATCCAAAATACGAAGAATTTTACGACTGGTTTTATGACGTATTGAGACAACCTCACAGAATGGAACGTCGCTGGAGAGCCTTCAGAAACTTCACCGGAACCTTCGACTATGAAAGTTTACTCAAAAGTACCCCAATACTGATTCCCACAGCTTACCATCAGTTTTACGCCGCCATTAACGAGATTGAACGTATATACAGAATTCGTCAAGAAGACCCACCTAGCCTAGACGAAGACCTATTTGATTCCGGATACACCCCGCCACCCTCTCAAAGCACCAAATACAGAGAAGAGCTGAGAAAATACGAAAGGATGTTCAAAACAGCTCGCACACATTCGTGGGAGGATTCCGAAGAGCTGAATCAAAAATACTGGGAACATTTCATCCCCGAAGGTTGCCCAGCCAAGTTCAGACCTTTCCATCGATGGTTGTCCAGCATTTACATGCGTCTATGTCGAGACAAGAAGAAAAACAACGCTTACGTCAATCTAGAACACATCAACGTCTTCAAAACCAATTCATACGAGACTGAATTCAAAAGCACCCCGTTTCCGATTCCCGACGACTGCAAAGCTCTCTGGCCAGTATTTAAGAATTTCGATTTGGCTTACGAAGGCGTCACCAAACGTTACAACGACACTCATTATACCGTCATTACCACCGAACCTACTCCCAAAATCACCAAAAGCACCCCGATACCACCATGGAAAAAATGCTGGAGGCCTAATCCGAGAAACTCCACATATGTCACCATCCCACCCCATCTTACTCATCTTATCAACATCACTTGGAAATTCTCACCTCGAAAAAGTGGCAGAAACTACACGTTGATCACGATGCCCTGGGACGATAAAGTCAGCGCCTACCTGAGGGTATTCTTCACCAATAAAATGAACTGGATATCGAAAAGTACCCCGATGCAATTCGATCCCCAATTCAAAAAGTATCTGGATTGGGAACGAGATGCAGTATACGATGTTGCAGGCAACGTAGCTAAAATCGATTTTAATGCGGATAAGATGACCACGTATTCTACACGTGAACCGGATAAGCTACCTTTTCCGGTACCGGCCAAACGAAGAGAATTTTTCGAAAGGATAAGTCATTATATTCAGCAGATTAAAAATCACACTACTAGTCGATGGCAAAATTAAACGTCGGGATAGTATTAGTATTCGTAAACGTATTTTTAACGAAAAATCTAGCCCACCAATTTTATATTGTGAATTTTTACTAAATAATATATTCTCGCGAAGAGAGAACTTTTGTGCAGCAATAATTTTTCTTATTTTTTCACAATCGTTTCATCGAATTTACTTGGTTTAAATTTGTACTTGAGGTTGAGAACCTAGTTTTTAATCAATACACGATGGTAGACTTCATAAAAGCATTCGAAGTAAATTTCAGGATATAATAATTTTCGATGATAATTCTTTAAATTAATGAATTCCTATAAAATGAGATTCAAGAAAATGATTCAATTTTGAGATTTTTTGAAATTCAGAACCAAAATCAGCTCGAATGGGAAGGTAGAAAGAGTAGCTCCTCCTCTTTCCACTAGAATAATTGCAAAATTGCTTTTCAATAGAAAAATCGAGTTCAAGTAGGAGAATTTTCGAAAGTGACAGAACATTTTTCTGGAAAATTGTTGGAAAAATTGTATCTACTGAGTTAGCAAAATTATAAAACATTTTCTGTATTTCAGTCTAAAATTTTTGATTTTTTGCCCTCTTTGTTTTAACGACCCAACTCGTTCAATTTTTCATTCTATTCTAGACATGATCGACAAAAAACAAAAAGCTGATAAAAAAATTTAAAAAGCATGAATTTTTTTCATTAAAAAATATCAATAAAAAAACTAAAACCAAGTAATTTTTGTTTTTTTTTTCTTTTTTTTTTTAATGTTCATGAAACTCGAATTAAAATTTTTTGATACACATCAACTTTTATCAGCAAAAACATTTTAAATCTAGTTCTTTCTTCTTTTTTTCTAACAACACAACATAAATTTTTTCAAAACGTAAAAATTTTTGAAAAAATTTCAATTAAAAAAATTAAAAATACAAAAAAAAGTCAAACAATGTAGAACGTTCAAAAAATGTCAAATATCCTTTAAAGTTACATATTTAAATTAGAACTAAAAAAATTGAAAAATTATTTAAAAATTGCGAAAAATTTACTCGGAAAAATATTTTAGCATGCACTGTAGAAAGTAACAATGAGATTATTTTTTGAAAAATACCTGAAATGGCATTTTTATCCAATTTTACACACTTGAACACACTAATAAGTTCAAAAAATTACATGTTTAAAAAGCTCAATTTTTTGAAAAGCTGTTCAGCTTAATGAAAGTCATAAAAAACATCCAAAAACTTTATACTTGATAATTAATTCAGTCTTGGTAAAAAAAAATCAGTCCCAGCGATTTCACTGCTTATCACTCGTCCACTCCACTCAAAATTAAAATATTTTTTAAAATTTAAATATTATGTTTAATGTTACTTCAATCAAAAACAGAATTGGAAGCGAATTTTTGCCATTAACCAGATGTTCACGAATGCTTAAATGAAAACTTTTTCTTATTCGTAATTTATTTTTCAAATTTTAAATAAAAATTATTTTTGAGAAATTTTCATTGAAATAACTTTCATTTTTAGACAATAAAAATTAAAATATTGTTGGCAATTCAACTGTTCAAGACTTAACTACCCTACATTCCTTAATATTTCTTAATGAATGGAATAGAGGAAGGATGGTATGAAAAATCATCATTGATGAACTTTCCGGGTAAAATTATGTATACAGGGTGTCACGTAAGAGGAATATGATACTTTATTTTCGGATTTTATTTTCGGATATAACTGGGTACCACAAAAAAAGGTCAGATGAACATGTTGCCTATCTTGATAATTGAAGGGTCAAATGCTGGTTCCAAAAAATGAAGTAAAATTTCTTTCGACCGTGGGAATGGAGAGTACTTTGAAAACTGAACAAATTTTCATCTCATGATTTTTTGCTCAACTTCAAAGTTGAAGGGGCTACAAAAAAATTCAAAAATTGTTTATAAAAAATTATTAAAAAATAAATCAACTAAGGGAATGGATAGTACATTAAAAACTGAACAAATTTTGTTCTGAAGACTTTTTGCCCAACATAAAAAAAAAATGGGGCTACGGGTCATTCAAAATTGAGAAAATTAAAAAAAAATTGAAGCCCACTTATTTTGAACGAACCATAGCCCCTTCATTTTTGATGTTAGGCAAAAAGTCTTCAACACGAAATTTTTTAGTTTTCAATGTATTATCCATTCCCTTAGTTGATTTATTTTTAAAGAATTTTTTATCAACATTTTTTTCGTAGCCCTTCAACTTTACAATTAGGCAAAAAGTCATGAGATGAAAATATGTTCCATTTGCAAAGAACTATCAATTTCCATAGTTAAAAAAAATTTTCTTGATTTTTTTGGAACCAGCATTTGCCCCTTCAATTATCAAGATAGGCAACATGTTCATCTCAAGTTTTTTTTGTGGTACTCGGTTATATCTAAAAAATGAAGTATTATCGTCCATTTCCTACGCACCCAATTTTCCAATGACTTTAATAAAAATTGGTGTACCTAATAATTTGAGCCAGTACGTAACGTACCATAAACATGGATATTTTCCTTCATTTTTCAGTTTTTTCTTTCAAAAATAAGATAGATCCAGATATTCAGTCAAAATTTTTAAAAAATTGGGAAAAATCAATTATTGACGAATTAAAACGAACGCTTATTTTCAATACAATATTTTTCTCCTCTCCACCTCATTAACATCATACCATAATGGATGATAATTTAATTGACTATTTAAAAAAAATTATACAAATTTTTTTCAATTTGGTCGAGTTTTATTAATAAAAATTTATAATTTTTAGCATAAATATCAATAGATTTTTTTTTCTCATCTTTCATCCCCAAAAATTTCATAACTTTCTTGCATTTTGAAATAATTTTTTTGATAATTTTCAAAGAAATTTCATCTCTCATTTGCCTATTCCTGTTCTCTACATCCTGTGAAACGATTTTTTTTTCCTAATTGGCAAATTGACGCAATAAGAAAAAGTAATCCTTCGACAAAAAAATGACATAATACTCAATGAGAACGCTCAAATATTGAATGACTTATTTTTAAAAAATTCAGATCACCTTAATTATCTCATATCTGATGAAAAATCAATTTTCCCAACATTTCATTCATCTTTAATCTGCTCTGCGAAGAACACTGATAATTTTCTGCAACCCATATTAATACTATCGATTCGCCTCAAATATAGAGTATTCGACACGAGTATGACCGCCGAACATTGTTTACAGGTGTTCTTATGCGTAGTTTATACTCTACCTAAATTCTCGAACCAAAAACCGCATCCTTTGGATTTCCGAGAGATAATCGCAGAGCTGGATACATTCAGACCGACGACCACCCTCGATCCGCGAAACTGGATTGTCAAAAGAACCGGCACCATGGACCCGGAAACGCGAGCTAAGCTCAAAGCAATCCATAAGTATAATTGGAAAGACGGCTACGATGAATTTTTCGAATGGTGGTATTACGAACAAAGGGATATAAAACGAAGAGTTATGCGGATCGAGGCTGCACCACGATTTTCCACTACTCCCGACTATGACGCTTTGGAATACCTCCCAACACCTTATAAAATCCCTCCCGAAAGAAAAATCTATTTCCATTTCGTCAATAAAATAGAAGCGGCTTTCAATATAACTAGATCGCCTTATATCACCTTAACATGATGTAATAAGCCAATTCTGCGCAAAATCGTGTCAAATTATACGTATTTTTCTCATTAACTGAAATTTTAATTCCGAATTCGTTCCCACCCTTACTCTGCTCGTCGTATTAATTCAATACATACGTAATTCTGAAGGATGCGAATATTGACAAAAGTCGTGTAATGAAAACCCGTGTATCCTTGTTTTTCCAGGTATTCGTCGCAATTACGTATTTTCCTATCTTAATAACTTGCCTTATGCCATACGATCAATATATCAACGAAAACATCGATCAAATCCAACCTCATCGCCGCTTCAAGCGAAGCAGTAGTCAAGAATCGCTTAAAGAAAAAATATACAAACTATTTCGCGGACCTTTCGATCCTAAATACGATCCGTTCTACGAATGGTATTATTTTTACCAAATGAACTATACGTTGCGTAACAGTCGAATTCAGGCGGCTGTTAATAATTTCAAAACACCTTTAGAAATGCCTTCTCTGACCGAATCTACGCCGTTTCCAGTACCTGGACATCACAGGGCTAAATTTCATTTTATAAGTAAAGTTGAACATATGATTGAGAAGGATCCTGTTCTGTTGAAACCTACACCGTGCAATGTTCCTCCTGGTATTGTCGAACAAGACGCACACGGATCGAATTTTCTCAAAAATTATTTTCCCAATCGGTTCACTCCTCGTAGAGACGATAGTGATTATTATTGATAGGACTGTTCCCAGAATATTCAAGTCTATATATTATTTTGATATTTCAAGCAGCTGATATGCTAATTGCTTAAATTTATTGGACATCGAATTCTAAGAAATTCGTTCAAGATCTGCCTTCAGTTCAGTTTGTAATTAAATTAGAAATTACGATATAACTTATCCATTTTCATCATCATAATTTTTTTGAAGAGAGGCACTTCGATTAAAAAATGGCCAAATCATGGTCAGATATTCATGAAAGTACACAATATGTGAAAAGATCAAAGAAAATCGATTTGGAACTTGATCTTAATTTTTTTCAAATTCTTGAAAAGGTTTCCAATAATTTTATCCTCTCTTATTTTTTACGAGATCAGACAGCAGAAGAAGAAAACGCCCAATTAACTTTTTGAGAAATATCACAAAAATACAAATTTCTAAACATTTTGATAAGTAATAAGTTAAAAGATCGTTTTGCACTTTCCTTCTAGAGATGAATATTGTACAGAGGGGACGAAATTTAAGTCCAAAACCTTAAAACGATCTGGTGAAAATTTCACATCCTCTATCTAATTCATCCCTTCTATCTCCTGTGGTTGCTCTTAAAATTTGACTTCAATCAAAATATTTTGGAAATTCAACAAAAAATTTGAACCTTCAAAAATGTACCTACTTGAAAAATATTGAAAAATGAAAATTTTTTAAGCTTTCCTCCTGAAGGCTCTCTCTCTCTCTAAAAAAAACCTGGTCATTTCCTTGAATGCTGATCCCATGAATATTATGGAAATTATGAAAAGCTCGCCAATTTTTCGTTGTCTCAGAAAATTACGCAATTTTCATTTTCTAAATCAAGTTTTGTCCTTGTATTTAAAAACCAACACCTCTATTTTTGAAAAAAATGTACGATGCATTTTTTATGTTTTTGAAAAATGTTCACGAAAGGAGGTACCTAACAGTAAAAAATTGCAGTTGATGCTACTTTTAGTTTAAAATATCTACATCGAGATCATTTTAAAACCGTTTTCTCTGAAATATTCATCTTGATTTTTACTCCCTCCTCCTCCTACTCCTCCTCCTCCCAAAAACAAAAATGACGTGATTTTTTGTATGGATACTTATTTGCATTTTTAGAAAATTAGAGTAAGGATGAAAAATGGATTTCAAATGTGTCTAACAAAGTTTTGCAGTGAAAAAGCAGGACTTTGATAAGATATTTTTAAAAAACATTTCGCGATTTTTTTTGAGGGGAGGGGGAGACAAAATTCCTTTTTTACCAAAGTCTATTATCAGATAAAAAAATCAACTGAAAAATTTTCAAATGAAGTCATTTCAAAATTCTGAAAAGAGGGGGGAGAGAAATCAAAAATTTCAACTTTTGATTTAAAAAAAAGAAAAATGCAGGGTATTTTTACATTTTTGATAAAAAAGTGGGACATTTTGACATTTTTGACAAAAAAGCAGAACATTTTGACGTTTTTTGATAAAAAAAAAAAGCAGGACTTGCAGAACTGGTTAGACATCTTGATTAATGTAAGTACAACTGAATTTAACAGTAATATCGAAATTTTATGAAAAATTATATAATTTTCAAAATTTAATGAATGCTGTCAGATTTTTAGGGCGACTGGGGGATCTAGAGGAAGGGACCAATTTTCATCAGGTTGTTGTAACCACCACCCCCCTCCCCATTAAACTTTAAAAAAAAGTGCAAAATTATCCACTTTACCTACTAATGAAAGATTAAGAAATTAATACTTCTGAACATTTTGCAAATAATTCGAAATAAATAAAACACAATTTTGGCTCTGCTTTAATATTGAAGGCACTGAAATACCGAGTGACCCAAAAGTCCTGCAGCCCAACTTTTTTTTGTTGGTTGAAGAGGAATCGTTTCTCCTTGTCCTACGCTGGACTGAACGAAGGGTTGCCTACATTTAGGTTGTCGAGGGATAACGCCAACGCCACACTCGAAAAAAGCGGAAACTTGATTTTTTTGCAATTTTTGCCCCTTCAATTTTTAGATTAGGTAAAATCTGCATCCAATGATATTCTTTTTTTTATCCTTATTCAAAACTCTGTCATGTGCAACTATTATTTTTTGAATATTTCAATTTTTAAAATTTTCAAAATTTTGGAGTTCGAATTTTTTTCTGACAGGGTGCAAAAATTGAGAAAAATGGAAAATTTTTGAATAATTTGTAAATAATGAGGGATGAGTTCATATTTTCTGAAAAGAAATGAGTGTCAACTATGTTATAAATGGGATTTCATTATTCGTTGAATGTTATTATTTTTTTTACCTCGCAAATTTGTGAAATTCGAGGATAGTAGGATTATTAGATCACCCGGTACTTTCAAGTCTTCAAAAATTAGGGACTCCCTAATCTTATCGTTATCAGACAAAATTCGCATATAACTTAAATTGCAGATTGAAACTGACGATTCATCGTGCAGAAAAAAATTAGAAAGCATAAATTAAAATCTTACCTTGAAGATTTTGTTTTCTTCACACATTCGATTGATCAACGTATCGCTACCTGTAAAAAAACAATTCATTATATTAAATTAATTTTTCTCGTTTAGTTTTAAAATGGAAAAATATAAAGTATTTCTAGTCAGTTTAAGAATATCTAGGTAGTTAGAAAATACTTGAAAATTAGAAGGCTCAGGTGAAAAAGAAGAGAAAACAATTCTATTTTGAAAAGAAAAAAACGATATCAAGAATAGATCTCCTCCCTCGCCCTTTCAGTTTTAACAGGACATCCCTGGTAAACAATTTTTTCATCGATTTCATACCACAAGAACACAAAATAATTTTAAAAATGCAGTCCCTTTTTCTCTTTTTTCAAATCAGAAATTTTGCTCACTTTTTCTATCATTTCAAAGTCTGATTTTACACAAATATTTTTATAATCGCATTTTTATATTTTATATTGTCTTATATTACTCATTTTACAAAAATATAAACATTTTATCTATTCAATGATTCAATATTCTTTACCACAACACCCACCAATTTCAATCCCACTTTAACTCGCACCTCGCTCCATATCCCTCAATTTTCGACGCTACAATCACAAAACAACCATCGAGATCAAAGAAGTGATACACGTACAATCAATGGTAACACGACCCGTTGTTTTCAGGTATTCGTCCTGGTTTTATCTTTAACTAATAAAGTTGTTCATCAATTACCACTACACATAGCCGATCCTAGCACCGCACTGATTACCGATGCCACCCCAAGTACTATTCCAACCTCCACTTCGCCATCTATTAGTCAACCCAGCACCCAAACGACCACTCAAGTAACCACGACTACATCAAAACCTATCACCTCGACAACATATCTTCAATTGTTATCAACGCTAAGAAAATTCTTCATGACTCAATTCCACGAAAAATATTTCTCGTTCTTCAAATGGAATTGGGAAGCACTTCAAGATCACAGTCAGAAAATGGAAAGGATACATTACCAGTTTAAATACAGAGAAAGATTAGATTACGAGGAATTATTTAAAAAACACACCACTCCGTTTGCGATTCCGGACGAATATACGAAAATTTACATGGGAGTTAGCGAATACGATAGACGATATTCTAAGCACAGATATGAGCATCCTGAAGAATACACCGATCCCACGTTTCCTGATATTACGTTACTGCCATTTAATCCCGATGAGTCGTGGCCCATGTTGAATCCAAACGACACCTTCATTAATAGTAAAGGAGAACGATGGGATGTCATTTGAGGTGTCATGGCAAAGACTAAGAAAAAATCGATTTCATTTCAATTTTTATACCGTTCTCTTTTCACCACATAAAAGTATATTTTCACAAATGACTTGATTTTTAACGATTTACCTTACTAAATTTTTTGCAGAATAAATCGATAATTATTTCTATACAGTGTTTGAAAAAATTCAATAATCCCTTCAAAATAATACATAGGCAATTTATATTGCAGTGTGATTAGTATTTTGCTCATTGATGTCGTTACAGGAGTTAAAATCAGTGATGGGAAACTGAAACTGAAAATGAAAAGTGAAAAAAACTGAAACTGGAATTGAAACTGAAATGATGAAAACTGAAAACTGAGTCAAAACTGGAATTTCAGTCAAGTTTCAGTTCATTGAAATTTTCTATTTTATTACACAGATCTACACGATTTCACAGAAAAATTTTACTTCACATTACTTCAAAATTTTCCCACTTAGACATTTTTTTCATTGACAATTTTTAATTGTGAAATTTATTCTTAATTTTTTCATATCTTGATATTTTTTTTCGAAATTTTAACCAAATCATGATTTTTTGTTGACATTTTTCAACTCTTGAAATTTTTTCTCACAATTTTTTTCAACTTCGAATTATTTTCTCAAACCTTCTCCTACTTCACATGGATTTTCATTGTTTTAACTTGAATTCAAAATTATATTTCCAACCTAAGATTTTTCCCAATTTTTTTCAATTTCGAATTAATTTTTCTCATAAATTCTGAATTTCATTTCCCACTTTCCCACCTAAAAGAAATCTTTAATATAGTAAATGAATGAATGAAATGAAATCGATTTCTTTTGGATGGGAAAGTGGGAAACGAAATTCAGAATTTATGAGAAAAATTAATTCAAAGTTGCAAAAAATTGAGAAAAGTCTTAGTTTGGAAAAATAATTTTGAATTCAAGTGAAAAAAATGAAAATTCTCAGAAAAAATGCGAAGTAAGAAAAGGTTTGAGAAAATAATTTGAAGTTGGAAAAAATTTCGAGAAAAAATGTTAAGAGTTGAAAGAAAAATGTGAACAAAAAATCAAGATTTGATAAAAATTTCAAAAAAAATATTAAGAATAAATTATCAGAAAGAAAAAATATTTAAAAAAAATGATTCGTAAAATGATTAGAAAAGTACAAAAATTTCGAATCACGAATTGCAGGAATGATTCGAAGGAATCACGAATCCCGAATCATAAGTTACAGCAGTTGAACTTTTCTAAATTCTGTGAAAAAATCGTTTTTTTTTTGTGCCTTGCCTACCAAAAAGTGACATTTCTGAGCAAACTAAGCGTCCTACGACAAAAATGATGAAAACCGAAGTTGTAGGGAATGAAATTGCCTATTTGGTAGAAGAGGTTAGATTTTTCTGGAAGGCATAGTTCTCGAAATATTTTTGAGTAAACTTTTTATTGAAAATTTTCATTCCAAAAGTTCAACTTGGAACGTGTTTTCCAACAACAAATTTCAAATTCTTACAATACCTGAAATTGTCAATTTTGCATGAAAAAAGCCAAAAAAGGTCACTAATAGCTCATTTGAAACATAATTTCATATAGATTCAGAATTCAGTAAATACTTTTGTGGCCAAGTGGTCACTTTTTCTAAAAAAAAATCGCCTCAAATAAATGATAAATTTTCAGCAAATGCAAAAGGAAAAAAAAATTGAAAAAACTGAAAACCAAAACAGAAAACTGATACTAAAATATTTTGAAAACTGAAGCTGAAACTGATATTTTGAAAAATTTAGCAGCACATCATGCATTCACGTGGTTGGAGAGAGGTAGACAATTGATATTAGGGGAGGGGGGATTTGATTTTACAAATTTAGTTCAAATACCTTCAAGTTATTTCACTTTTTTCCAATTTTTCGTCACCTTTTTAGAAAATATTAATATTTTTACTACTTAAAGTATCAAGTTTTTGTGCAAGGATAGTTGCCTACTCATTATTTTGAAGGAATTGCACAAATTTTCCAAACACACAATATGATACGATACCTACAAATTCATCGAAATTAATCTCTCTGATGGAAAAATACAATATTATAAGAATTATCTCTATACTTGAAATACCTCCTCGCCTCACCAATAAAATAATCAATTTTTATTTATTTTGTACCTATTGAAAATGAAAGGAAAATTATATTTGTACTTGATATTCATCATCTTCCCACGATAAAGATCATAAAACCCCTTACTCCACCTCGTAATCAAATTCGAATACGATCACCACCCTTACAAAATAATTTTATTTTAATTGCAATATAAAATTCGCCAATTAAACCCACAAATTCGAATTAAGAAACACCTATTCAGCCCCGAATGGTAACAAAAACGCCCTTATTTTCAGGTGTTTTTGTACGTGGTTAATTCACTAAGTAACACACTCTTACATCTATTACAAGACCAAACTAACACATTCATATACGTATCGGCTCAAATAGAAAGTGACAGTAACGATTTAGATACCAGTTTGAGTAATTACCTAGTCGACGACGCAGGAGAAAAATTAATAAGTTCAGAGAGCCAATCAAGAGTCCAAATTGAAACAGCAACCGAATCCGAATCAATAGAACAGACGACTCCACCTAAGATCACTTCCGAACCGGATTTTGAACCTGCTGCGAATCAGAAAACCAACCCGGACGCAGCCGCCATTCCCAAATTAAATCAACCAATAGGACCGAGAAAACCGAAACCTACAAAATCACCATCGAAACCGAAATCTACAATATTGCCAGCAGTTACGAGAAGAAAACCGACTACCCGAGCTAATAAAACGACCAAAGTTAAAATCATCCGAATTCTGCCCACAGGCGATGGCCAAACAAAAGCCAAAAGAACTCCGAAGACCACTAAATATGTGCCAACGATGATCGTAACTGATAGACGAGGTGTACCGAGGAGAGTAACTCTGACGACTCCATCCACCAGAGGATCCACTTTCACGTTTCCTCCCTGGTTTTACAATTCTAGCTGGACATTCCCCGAGTATAGCGGAGAAGAAGATATACCAGCGATATACAAAGGACAAACCACAACTCTGGTGCCAGATATATCCGAATCTATGGATGAATATAGTTATTTCACAACGATGAATGCTCAGAAACGAAAACGATCCGAGATGAAGTTCTTGTTTACATGGCCCATATCCACAAAGTATAGCCCGTTTTACGAATGGTATTACAATTGTTTGAAGGATATAAATGGTCGTAATAGACGAATGGAAGGGGCCGAACATTTGCTGGTAGATGTTAATTATTCGCAGGAGAAACCATCGACGCCGTTCATCGTCCCTGAAAAGCTACTCCCCTATTTTCTATATGTTAATAAAATGAATTCAGTACTTAAATTGGATAAATATTGGAAGGAATAGGCAAGACAGCTGATTTACTATTTATTTTCGCGTAATAATGGGGATTTTTACTTTTTTATATTTTTACTTGAAACTTTACCTAGTAAAATATCTTCTCATGAAATACCATCAGCAAAAAAATTTTCTCTGACAGAAACTCAGTAGCCACAGAAAAACTGCAACTCTGACTGCACATCGATTATTTTTCATCAATTCAAAACAAAACAGCACTTTTGATTAATAGAAGTCCAAAAAATATAAAATATTAAAAACGGTGATATGGGCAACAATAATTTTAAAATATGTATTTCTAAACCCAAAAAATAGACCCCAAAAAGGTGGACTAGGACTCATAATCAAGGTATCAACGGATTTCTTATTTCAAAAATCACTTTTTTTGGCAAAATTTACAGAAACTTTTCACAGCTTACTTACAAAAAGACTCAAATTCGATTTTGAAATTTTTTGGGCCCCCTCCCTCCCCAAAAACTGGAAAATCTGAATTTATTGCAAAAAATTTCAGATTGGGAAAACCATTTTAAAAATTTTTTAAAATGAAATAAATCACGTCAAGGAATGTCATAAATCACAAAAATAAAAAATTCGGATTTTTTGGACTAAAATTTTTCGATTTTTCTCAAATTTCATTGCTGACATCCTCCAAAGCTACAAATTGATAATTTTTACGCGAACTCCTGCAATATTTCCGGCTAGATCCACCAAATATTGGGAAAATCGATGAGGGAGTTTTCGCATTGAAGTTACGATAAATGTCTAAATTAGAGAGGGTGAAAATAATTGACGAAAAAAATCTTCAAAAGCGGAAATTTTCTTATTTTTTCCATAATTTCAGGGATCTGAACGAGTAATTTGTTGAGACGATATATTTTTTCATTCTTTAACTTTTTCTTATTGAAATTTTGAACCAAGTTCATCACTTTTCATTATTTTTACCACCTATTTTTATATTTTAATACCCACACCAATTTTCTTAGTACAATTTTGTGTCCTGGCTCCTTTTTGTGGGGTTTAATTTGAGTTTGAAGTTGAAATAGCCATCAAACCGAGAATCAGTGTCCTAGAAAATGAACTTTTTAAAAATTTTGACTCATTATTGATTTTTCGACCACCTTTTTTTGGATTCCATTTTTAATTTGGATGACTTCCTACATCCCACCACGAAATCATTTTCAAATATGTATTTAAAAAATTTCTATTAATGGGGAATCTTTTTGAAAAAACTCAATTTTCTAGATTTCCAGACGTATATTTCAATTTTCAGGAGTCAATTTTAAGCTGATTCCTCGACTTGTTCATGGCCATTTTTCTGAAATCTTGACTTTTCATTGTTCATGACTTTGTTAGACACTTTGCTTAGTCGAAGTTTAAATGTTTACATCCCCCCCTCTTCAAAAAATGGATAGAGAAAACAATTCAGAGTGAATGTTGAAGGAATTTAAAAACTCTGACTCATACTCTCTCATTCTGAATCAGTGAAAAGTCACTGATAAATAGACAGAATTGCAGAACAGGAAAAATCAGCAAAATTCTCTGATTTTCAACAAATTTTCGCTAATTTTTCAAAAATTTTCACTGGTTTTTCAGCAAATTTTATAAATTTCACTGACTTTTCAGTGAATTTTCGCTGATTTTCCAGTGATTTTTCTCAATGATTTGTTTTTAGTAAAACAATTTTCACTGATTTTCTCCGGTGCTGCAATTCTGACAGTTTCTCAGTGATTTTCGATAATTTTCACTGATTTATAATTGAAAGAGAGTACACTCGTTCACTTTAGACCTATAAGCCAGACCAAAAAAAGCCAAATGATGGAATTTAATTCTTCGTCACACAAATTAAATTCTAGTCAGAAATTTTTGATAATGAAGACTTTTTTCTGAAGTTTTCATTTTGAGTGGAATTTTTTAAAAAAATGTGCTCATCAACTTGGAAAAATCAGAAAAAATGCTATTTAAAGCATAGCTAACTTTTTCATTCCTCACATCACTTTTTAGTTCACTGAATTTTGACTAATCTATCATCCGACTCATTATTCAACATGGCCATAATTTTCATAAAAAATTATTCTCTCTCGGATAAGGACACAGCATCCTTTGCAACCGCATATTATCACAGAACATGATTTTTTTCAGGTCTTCGTCTGTCTCATTTACTCCTTAACTTTAAAACCTTCTCACCAAAATCCATTTGGACAAGCCGCACTAAAACAAAGTCCGATAAATAAAGCCTTACACGCGTTCAACTTATATAATTATATACCAAATCGCAACCACCTCAGGCAAAAATTCGTCAAAGTAACCAACATCCAACCGTACTATTTTGAAATTAAAAACGCCGATGAAGACGACGCCTATCATTATTCGAGCGAATCCGAAAGCAAAGATTATATGTTCGAGACTACTAAAAAAGTAACCTATACTGAATGGAGGCCACCGAATAACGAATCCTGGGAATTCTTTATTCAAACTCACGAGCTCAATAATTCCTTCGAGGTGGACAGAAAAGCTCAAAAATTATTCAATTGGACTTGGGAACCTACGTATCGTGAATTTTACAAATGGTTTTACCGTATCGTAATGGATCGTCATGCTAAGCCTGAAAGATTAGAAGCTTTTTCTACTTTTACCACTCCGATGTTTGAACAGTACTTTGACCAAACACCGTGGCCGGTTCCAATACATAAATTAAAATATTACATCATTATTAGTAAATTATTCGAAGCTATGGAGAGACAGAAGCTATCTACTACGGCTGGAACGACACCTATGTTTTAATACATCTAGATATTATTCTCAATTTTTTATTTTTTTTTAAAAATAGGTATATATCAGATTTTATGACAATTTCGATTCGAATGCTCGCAAAATGTATTATATTTATTAGGTATAGAAATATTTTATTACAAAATACACCAAATTTTTAATTTTCGTTAATTTTTTTCTTAAATTTTCAACGAATATTTGGTACCTAATTCATAAAAAACAGAACAAATTCTCCATTTTTTCATCTCAACAAAATTTTGAAATGAATACCTAATTATCCAGAGCTGGTTATTAATCCAAACTAAAATAATGAACTGTATAAAATTCAAGTCCAGATTGAGCAACATTTTACCTCTCCAATTTGCCATCGTTACAACTTTAAGAAATTTTTTTTTTTTTTTTTTTTTAATTAAATTTTTATTATACTGGGCGTGTGTAATTGCAACTTTAAGAAAATTGATTATCACTAAAAAAAAAAAAAAAAAAAAAAAAAAAAAAAAAAAAAAAAAAAATTCCCTCACATAACTTCTCCAAAATCTATGCCAAGAAAACTTACAGAAACCACTTGTTTACTCTCTTATTTCTGAATTCAGTGAAATTTATCAAAAATCACTGAAAAACAGTCAGAATTGTAGCACAGTAATAAATCAGTGAAAATCGTTTCACTGAAAGCAATTTATGAAATTCTTTGAATAATCAGTGAAAAATCGCTGAAAATCAGTGAATTTCACTGATTTTTCCTATGCTGCAATTCTGACTGTTTATTATCAGTGATTTTTCACTGATTCGGAATCATTTTAAATCAGTGAAAAGTCACTGATGAATACTCCCGCATTCCGAATCAGTGAAAAATCACTGATAAACAGTCAGAATTTCAAAGAGTTTAACTGATTTTTCTGCTAATTTCATAAATTTCACTATGTTTTTAGTGAATTTTTACTGATTTTCAGTGATTTTTCCCACCAATTTGTTTTCATTGAAAATGTTTTCACTGATTTTTTCCTGTGCAGCAATTTTGACTGTTTCTCAATGATTTTTGATAATTTTTATTGATTTATAAATGAGAGAGTAGTCAGAATTGTGGAGCAGGGAAAATTAGTAAAACTCTTTGATTTCCAGCGGAGTTTCACTGAATTTTCAAAAAATTCTCTGATTGTTCCGTAAATTCCATTCAAAGATTTTACTGACTTTCCAGTGAATTTTCACTAATTTTTCAACAATTTTTTTCACTGTTTGCGTTCAGTGAAATTATTTTTACTGATTTATTACTGTGCTGCAATTCTTACTGTTTCCCAGTGATTTTCAATAATTTTCACTGATTTATAAATGAGAAAGCAACTAATTTATCGCGCGGTTTAATCTATAGGTATGCTCTCTCATTCCGAATCAGTGATTTTTCACTGATTACTCAAAGATTTTCACAGATTTTTCAGTAAATTTCATAAATATCACTGATTCTGACCGTTTTTCAGTGATTTTTGATAAATTTCACTGATTCAGAAATGAGAGAGTGGTATTTAATAAATTTACTTTTCAAATCGAACCAAATGCTCGAGCAAAGGTTACTTTACCACTCGACTCAGATTTACCCACCAGTATTACATTACTCTACATGAGTAATTCAATTCAGAAAACGTCCAAACACAATTTAAACAACTCAACTTCGAATTCTAAAAGGTGCCACGACTGCATTCGTTCGCACAGATTCTTCCCGAGATACCGTTACCACTCTGTGCATACCCTCATATGAAAAAGAAGACCTCTACAACAAACCCAGAGCACATTTTAATGATCATTCGACGACAAATACGTTGATTTTTACTGATAGTGGTATAGAAAATTACACGACAGATGTGCACCTTTCAGGCCATATTTTTGGCAGAATACCTCCCATTACCAATAATTTATACACTGAACAGGACACCTCTTCCAGTACTTCATGAATTGGTTACATTTTATTTGATAATGCAGGATGTCGAAGAAGAGATCGAAAATCAGAAATGGCCGACGCCTACTGAACCTTTGCCAAAAGGAAGCATCCCTTCTTTGAAGTTTCTATTCCCTAAATATAAATTCGGAACACCGAGTTCGACCACTCATCATCCGTTGAATAACCCATATTATCAGATTTTAATCGTGACCAGCAAGATGATTATAAAGATGCAATTATTCGATTAATTAATATACGAAACTCTTTTTTTCATCGAGTACTTTCCATGATTTCTATTCATTTAATTGAATACGAATGTGACATTTATTGACTTTTCTGTCGTATGAAGGGGCCAAGGGGCAAAAAATTTCAATTTTTCCTTATTTTTTAAATTATTATGTAATAAAGGACAACTGTCCTTTGAAATGTGACATGAGAGAAGACGACTGTCCAGCGACAGATCACATTATCAAAGCAGGTTTCTAGAGCTGAATTATACGCGACAAGCATTCCTACCATTTTTTCGTGGTTGAATTATGAAAAATTTAATTTTCAATGGGTCTACTGGTTCTAAAAAACAAAAATTCCTGCTTTTTCTGGATTTTCTCGCTATTTCTATATCACTTTTCTTGCTTCAAATTTCCCCAAAAAAGAATCCCTTTTTCACTCTTTTTTTTTTTTAAATCCAAATAAGTGCAAAATGTTGAAAATTCTGGCTTTTCACAGTAAAATGATCAAAATTCTTGCTATTATTTTGACTAATTTCTGATTTTTCTTGTTTTTCTGGCTAGTTAGTACGGTAATTTTCAGGTTTTGACCCCAAAAAAATTCCCGGAAATGGGAAAGTTCGCATATAAGCTTTGTAGAGGGTGTATTTCAACATACCCGACTTTCCCTAAAAGTGGGGAATATTTTGTCCCTCTTTTGAGGGGTGAGGGGGTTCAAATTTTCGTTTTTCATCTATAACTTTCGAAATTACGCCTTTACGAAAAAAAAAAGTTGAAACAAAAATTGTAGAAAATTTAAAAACAAACAATTTTTTTATTTGCCATTTTTTCCTAGAGCGTCATGGGAGGGAGCTAGGGGCTTCAGAAAAAAACAAATTTTGAAAATTTCCCATTATCAGAAAAAATCACCAAAAATCGGGTTAATCGACTTTTAGGAGCGGCTCTTTTGCATAGTATATTCTATTACTATGTAGAATAAGAAAAATGAACAACCGACTCCTCATCTCAAAGTAGGAGGTGGACCTCTTGTAGAAAAAGTTGAATTTTCCCCCTAGAATATCTCAGCTACAGTGAAAAATTCGAAAAATTGGTTCAAACAAACGTTGTACAGCGTTAAAAGAAAAACATTTTCCTTTTTTTACATTTTTTCTACGTGGTCTTGGGACCGAGCTATTGCAAAAAGAAAAAAGATCGATGCGGGGTTCGAAAATTTTTCATCAACTCAATAAATTACACGTGTGTAGGCCTGGTGTAAAATCTAGCGAACCAATAGCCCAACAAGTGGGTTTCTGGGGTTTTCCTGGTCACTAAACTCGATTTTTATAATCATCTAACCCCTGGACTCAAATTGGACCTCAAAAGAGGGGGTTTAAAATTTTGTGAGAAATTTTCGAACGCTGCGTCGATCTTTTTTGTTTTTTCTATAGCTCGGCACCAAGACCACGTAGAAAAAATTTTAAAAAAGGCAAATGTTCGTCTTTTAACACTCTTTAACGTTTGTTTGAGCCAATTTTTCGAATTTTTCACTGTAGCTGAGATATTTCAGGGGGAAAATGCAACTTTTTCTACAATGGGTCCGCCCCCCTACTTTGAGATGATAGGTCGGTTGTTCATTTTTCTTATTCTACATAGTAATAGGATGTACTATGCAAAAGAGCCGCTCCTAAAAGTCGATTAACCCAATTTTTGGTGATTTTTTCTGATAATGGGAAATTTTCAAAAATGGAGCTCCCTCCCATGACGTCCTAGGAAAAAATGGTAAACAAGAAAATTGTTTGTTTTTGAATTCTCTATAATTTTTGTCTCAACTTTTTTTCCGTAAAATCGTAATTTTGAAAGTTATAGCCGAAAAACCAAATTTTGAACCCCCTCACCCCCCAAAAGGGGAACAAAATATTCCCAGATTTTAGGGAAAGTCGGGTATGTTGAAATACACCCTCTACAAAGCTTATATACAAACTTTCCCGTTTCCGGGAATTTTTTTTGGCTTTTGGCTTTTTTTAAGCTAAATTGTCCGTACTAACGTAAGTAGACACCTTGATTTTTTTCTCTAATGGCTCGATCACCTCAACTCATGATTTATCTATCAATATTCCACAAACTCCAGACACATCTTGACCTTTTTTCAAAATCTCCACCCATATTTCCAATTCAACAACTTACTTTAGCCCCGCCACTCACATATACTTAAATCTAAAGGTGTATCCGCTCGATATAAATTACAGAAAGGCTTTTTTTCAGGTTATTTTTTGCATGGCTTATTGCTTAACTAATAAAGTAACAAATGCATTCGAATTCGGAGACATAACCCCAGTTTACGCACCAGCCGACCATTTCAATCAACCTGTCCACCAGGAACAGCCTCAAGTCCACGGTGGCGTCGACCAACCTTGGCACGTCAACAAAGCCCACGGCAAACCCATAGGGTTCATTCCGCGAGACGAGTATAAAATGGAAGAACAGACGACTAAGAGAAAAACTTTCAAAAGTCGTTTCGACCACATGTTCGAACCCATAACCGATTTAGAAACCGAAGAACTGCCTTTCGCACCGGTCACCAGCTTAGACGAATGGTTCGTCATACATAAAAGGCTACAGAAGAAATTCGGCAAGCTGGCAGCGACAACTACGAAGAATCCAAATGCATCAGAATATGAAGAGTATGATACAGTTTATTTGCTCAATAAGAAAGATCGAATGAAAGTACGAGCCAGGAAATTTTACGCCGAGGAAATTGAAAAAAATCCCGAATACACCAAGTTTTACCTTTGGCTTTACAAATGGTTACACGCTGACTGGAATACGAATAAGAGACGGGTTCACGCTTACGATACTCATACAACTCCTCCATATGAGAAGGCCTTATTATTTACACCTTTTCCAATACCGCCCGACTACATGAAATTTTTCTTATTTCATTGGCACATGGAGCAGGTGTTCAAAGAACAGGATAAAATCGCTCCGTTTACTGGCTTGGAGCCGATGGAAATAGGCAGCATGTAAATTATCTACGAAATATCGACGTTCGGGTAGCAAATAACTGTAAAATTTGATCAAAAATACAACCGTTTGATAGATTTTTAAATATTTTGATCTTATCATGCACCTTGATGGTCCCTGAAGGTGAAATTTAGACAGTGTAATTTTTCATTCTCTCTTGCTTCATCAATTAAGCTGTTTAGTCGCAGTTCATTTTCGATTTTCTTTGCTTCTAAATTCAAACGATATTGACCTCGATGAAAAATAATGATAACCAAGTACTTCATAAAATGTCAAAAAAAAAATTCATATCGATCTCAATCATTAAAAATTACTAAAACTCATCAAGTATTTTCATTCGCGAGGAAATCAAATAAATATGTCATAAAAACTTCAATTTCATCATTTAAACCTTTTTTCGGTTAATTTATTGAAGTAAAATACAGCTAAGGAGGTATGAAGATGAACTCTAGATCTTTCGCCTCATCAACTAACGAAAGGAATTTCATTAAGTGTTGAAAACATTTTTAGACTTTCAAATACGTATTTGATTTTTTGCTTTATCTTTCACGTGATTTACCAAGTTAATTATTTCTAAATTGCATTTTATCCTTATTTGATATTGAATACCTATTCAATTATCGACATCCTCTCATATCTCTTCAAATATTATAAAAATCGAATGAAGTGACATCAGATTTACAGACTTTTTTTTTCAACGAAACTTCTACAGCTATGTATCCGGATTCTTATTTATAACTTGTCAATTTTTTTCACAAGATTTGAGCTGAAAAATAAAATATTCCCTCTTATCTCCTCATCGACTTCACTCCTGCATCCTGCACCATGCACTTCGACCATTCATGGACACTGCCAAATTAACTCAAAGAAATCCTGATTTCTTCCAGGTTTTCTGCATCATCGCATATTCCCACCCACATTCAAGTTGGCAAACCCCTTTACCAGTCCCCAACCACGTCCAATGGCAAAATCTTCTGTCTAATAAAAACATCATCCCTGAAAACCCCAAATTATTTAGAAATCTATACTCTAAAGAAGTTCATCCAAGAGCAGCACCAGACATCGAAGCCATTGAAGAGGCGAAATACAAAGCCAAACAAGAGGCAGCTGAGATAGAAAAGAACAGAGCTCAGGTCAAGACTGCCCATCATTGGGGAGGGCTCGACACCGGCGGCTTGTATAGAGGATTGCCTAAGAACTTACAAAATCTAACCGATTTACTCATTTTGGAATCTAAAGATCCAAAATATGAGGATTTCTTCAGCTGGGTGTTTCAAAATCTTGTCGATCCGGTGGATCATTCTGAAAGGATGGTATATAAGAAGAAAAATATCCCAGTCGATGTGGCTTCCATTTTACGAACCACTGAGTTTCCTATACCCGAAAAATTACAAGTGTTTTATGCGAATGTTATTCATTTGGATCGACTTAGGGGGAAAATACCTGGCTACATTGTGGTGCCTTCGAAATAATCTCGCGATTTGATTTTGAAATTTTTCACAAAAAAATTTGTAAAAATAAGTCTTTATCTCACTTCAACTCTAAAATCAACTCAAGCCCATCAAAATTAATGAAAATAAATCTAAATTAATTTTCTATTACCCAAATTTAACCTTCATAATCACAAATTAATCCAAATATCTAATTCGGTCCATAAATTTGAATTTTTTGCAGGTCGTCTTTTACGTCATCTATTCTTTCGCTAATAAAGTAACGCACCAAAAACCTCTCGATGCGACCGCAGCAACAGGACCTACTGTATGGCCAAATAACGAATTATATACTACCCCCACTTTACCGGAATTATTAGCAATTATGAAACTAGAATCGCAAAACCCAGAATTTAGGGCATTTTTCGCATGGTTGGCTCAAGCCATGGGGGATGAGAAACGTAAAGAAGCCAGAATAGCTGCGATGGCCACATACCAGATGAACAGTTATGATAGAATTTTACGTACTACTCCATTCCCGGTGCCCAATAAACTGGAACATTTATTCGCCTTTTTATACGATATCGATTGCCAACTTGCCGAAAAAAACGCAGCTTCAGCTAGTACCACGTCTAAGAAATAAATGTAGTTGGTGATTCGATATGTAAATATATTATAAGTTGTTGATTTGACAAATATTTCTCAGTTATTTCAAAAAAAAGTTAGAAGTGAGTGCACAACTTATCGTTTGATGAATTTCAAAAAATTAGACAGACTCGCGTTAAATTTTGTTCATTATTTTCTTTTTTCTTGGTTAATCAGAAATATTGTCTTAGATAAAAACTGCAAGAGACTTCAGTTTTTTGAATTAAAAGTTCCCTTTCCTCAAATTCTTCTGCTTCTATTTGTAGTTGAAAGTAAAACTAGATAATAAAATGTGATGCGAAATAAAAAGCTCAAATTTGAAACAGAACTTTAGATCAAACTTGATATAACCGAAGACTGACCATGACAAAAAGTAAACTCTACAGAAGAAATTAAAGCATCAGGTCTCATAGAGCTGACCATCAGACTGATATTCCAACACAAACTATCGAAGAATCATCCAGCATAGGACTTGATACACAACTTATGCACAAACAATATCGGATTATTTTTCGAAATTGAAATTTGAAAGTGCAATTTTCTGCAGTAGTTGCTCATTTTTTCAATTTTTTTTCAAGCGGTGAACGGATGAAACAATTTTAGACCTGAGAAAAAAATTGGAGGAAGAAATAGTGTTGAGAAATTTTTTTATTCAAATCAAAATGAAACATTTCCAATTTGAGAAAAAAATGTAGGGTAAAATTTCAGCATTGAGAAAAAATTGTATTCGAAATCAAAAAATTTCAGATTTGTGAAAAAAATTGAAGGGAAAAATTTCAGGATTGAGAAAAAAAATGTTATTCGAAAATAACCCTATTTTAGATCAAAGAAAAAAATTGGAGGAAGAAATTGCAGAACTGAGACAAATTTTATGCGAAATAAAAAAATTTCAGACTTGGAAAAAAAATTGGAGGAAGAAATTTCAGTACCTATTGAGAAAAACCGTTATTCGAAATAAAACAATTTAGACCAAAGAAAAAAATTTGAGGGAGAAATTTCAGTACTTACAGAGAAAAAAATTTATTCGAAATAAAAAATTTCAAACTTGAGAATAAAATTGAAGGGAAAAATTTCAGGATTGAGAAAAAAAATGTTATTCGAAATAAAAACTTTTTAGATCAGAGAAAAAAACTGCAAGAAGAAATTTCAGAACTGAGAAAAATTTTTATTCGAAATTAAAAATTTTAGGGTTGAAAAATATATTGTCGATAATATTATCAGTTATCATTACACAACCTAAGCTGATTCCGCAAATTCACTTGCTGACTCAATTTGCAGCAAGTAAACTTGCCTAGTAAAATCCCCGCTTACTCACAAAACCACGCGAACGAACTCTCTCCCCAAAAAACTTTATGGGTCTCCCCTTTTCTATGAAAAATTTAAAGCGAATTTTGTATTGTCCGTCCAACATAGCATGACACAAATTATGTCAGTTTCATATTTCGAAAGCCAAAAATAAAATTTCTGTAGTTAAATGGGAAAAAATCAAAATTTTGTTTGCTTTTTGATCAGGAAACTGGCACAATTTGTGTCATGCTATATTGGACAGACAATACCCTCATTCCTTCTATGAAACATCAAAAATTGAACTCAATTTTCAATTCTGGTAAAAAATTTATTTCTTACGTTTCAATACATTTTTGAATTAAATGTATAGTTAAATATTCAAATGAATTAAAATTTTTTTCAATTTTGGAAAATACATTCAAATCACAACCAAAATTTTAAAATTTTCAATTTTTCAATTTTTTTCCCGAAATTGACGAACTTTTGGACGTTTTTTGAAGTAAATTTGAAAGTTTACACGTTTTTTAAGGGTCTCAATTATTTTTGGACTCTCAACATGCCCCTGACTGATTCTTTAATGCACCTTTTGCATCCCTATAGTCAATTTTCAATCTAAAATCTACACTTGGCAACATTGCCAAACACTAAAATTCTATACTTCTCGAGATCTCATTTCTACTTATAAATTCACACTTGGACATATCCTAACAACTGTGAAACCTTTTTCAGGTATTATGTGTCACATATTGCCTAACTTATATCAATGTAAACGCTAACTTATTCGCCTCACTGTGGCGTCAACCGATACAATCAGCCCAACACCCCTTACACGTCTGGAAAGAGCTATCCAACTATCACCCCGCAAACATGATTAGTGCATCTGGATCCGATTCCGAGATCGTTTATGACGAAACAACCAAACCTAAACGACGCAGAAAAACCACCACCTCGAGTCCTGAAAACGATAACGAATCATCTGAACCGGAATCCGAATCTGCTTACGAAGAGACAACCAAACCCAAACGACGCAGAAAAACCACCACCCCGAAACCTGAAAAAGATTACGAATCATCCGAACCGGAATCTGAATCTGTTCACGAAGAGACAACCAAACCCAAACGACGCAGACGAACGAGCACAACTTCGAGCCCCGAAGAACATTACGATTCACCTGAAAAATCTGCATCAGAATCAGTACCAGTCTACGAAGAGACGACAAAACCCAAACGACGTAGACGAACGAGCACAACCTCAAATCCTGAAGACGATTACGACTCCTCTGAGGCAGTTCATGAAGAAACATCAACAAAACGACGCAGACGAAAAACCACAACCCCAAATTCTGAGCAAGATTATGAAGAATGGGGTACTACAATTCGTCAACGAAAAAAAAGAGCTTCGCTGATCACCACTACCCCATCGACTCGTCCTTCGAGGTTACGAGAGGTCAAATATAACGAATCGGTCGAACGAGCGATCGATTACTTTACCTATGTTTACCAAGAAAAGTACAACGAATTTTATCAATGGTTTTACAAAATGATACACGATTCGGAGAAAAACGAATTGAGGAAATATGCCGAGAAAAGTAGCCCTCTGACCAGAGATTATCGTAAATTACGTCTGCATAGCTCTTTCCCAATGCCCGAAATGCACGAAAGACTTTTCTATCTTATCCAAGATTTGGATAATTTCGCCGTGTATCACAGTTTGACACCGAGAAGTCGTATGAATTCGACAACTGCCTCAATTCCTAAATAATTTTTGACTCGAAATTTCACTGATCTCGATTTATTTCTCCATACGTCAATTATTTAAAACGATACGATGCTTTTTCTTATGCTTCCCAATAATTTGCCTAAACAATTTCAAATCACTGAAAAATTTACCCTGCTCCCCCCAAAAATTCCAATCACCAAATCCATACTCATTCGTGTTCATCTAATAACTTCACACATATTCACAAAATCGAACTTTCTTTCAGGTATTCTTATGTGTCTGTTATTGCTTAACATATAAAGTCACCTATCAATTTACCCTCCACGGTCGCAACAATTTCGAAGCAATAAATGCCCCTCAGGTGGAAGCTGCGAACGCCCTTGAGCGAACCGATACCGACGAAGAATTGGTACCACAGGCGTTTAATTCCAGCGAAGAAGTTCGCGATTTCTTCTTCTATACGTTTAAGCCAGAACACGTCAAATTCTACAAATGGTATAAAAAAATATTGACCGATTTTGATGGCCGCAAGAGACGTTTCGGCGAAGGATTAAATATCACCGTGACCAATGTGAATTGGGAAAAGTTGAAGAAAATTACGCCTTGGCCGATTCCCAATAGAGAACAGACGTACTATATTGTCATGAACGAATGGGAACGACTGGCTAATGAATCTTGGCTCGCTGGTTCCACCGTCCCGACTAGAAAACTCTATTTTAAATGATCGAATCGAATATTTTTCTGTTTTTTTGAAAATTAATCATACCTTGATTCATTCGATATAATTCACGAATACATAATTTTCAATATTTGTAAGCTAAATGATCGTTCGTATACATTTCTTCATTTATACAGTGTGACAGAAGTCTTACCAGCGGTAAACACTTCTCAATATCTCAGAACTGAGAAGAGATACCGAGAAGTTTCAAACGGCAATGTATTCTTGGCGACGAGGACATTGAAGATCGATAATCAAACTTCTACTCTTTCCTACTGGGTGTCCACAAATTGAGAAACCGGTTTGGGTCAAAAAATGGGGGTCCGTTTTTTTTTATTGAAATAAAGTCTATATACTGACGCGATTAAAATGTGATAAGTTTTTTTGAAACCGGTTCAGCAGTTTCGAACCAGTTGTCAATAATATCCAAAAAAGTGGAAATATGAAAAAAAGTTTGAAACAAAAGTTGTAGAGAATTAAAAAACAATCATTTTTTGTTCTATAATTTTTTCCCCGTCTTGCAATGAAAAGAAGTTGTCGCACAAAAGACTTGAGTATAATTTTTTCTCTATCAAGCCATAACTCTTCTCTATTGCTGGATGAAAAAAAAATACTACAGGACGTGAAATGTTTAGTTTTTAATTCTCTACAACTTTTATTTCAAACTTTTTTTGATATCTCCACTTTTTGATAATTGGTTATCGAATTGAAAAAAATACCCAAGACTTGGAAAAATTGGGTTATCTTGCACGGTTTCAAAAAAGTGGAGGTATCAAAAAAAGTTTGAAATAAAAGTTGTAGAGAATTGAAAACTGAACATTTCACGTTCTGTAACTTTTTTTTACATCCAGCAATGGAGAAGAGTTATGGGTTAAAAATTATAAAATTATACTCGAGTACTTTGTACCACGAACCATGACTTCTTTCCATTGCAAGATGGGAAAAAAATTATAGAACAAATAATGCTTGTTTTTTAATTATCTACAACTTTTGTTTCAAACTTTTTTTCATATCTCCACTTTTTTGGATATCATTGACAACTGGTTCGAACTGCTGAACCGGTTCCAAAAAAACATATCACATTTTAATCGCGTCATCGTCAGTGTGTAGACTTTATTTCAATAAAAAAAACGGACCTCCATTTTTTGACCCAAACCGGTTTCTCAATTTGTGGACACCCTATAGGAAAGACTAGAAATTTGATTATTGATCTTCAACGTCCTCGTCGCCAAGAATACATTGTCGTTTGAACCGTCTCGGTATCTCTTCTCAGTTCTGAGATATTGAGGAGTGTTTATCATTGACAAGACTTTTGTGTCATACTGTATAACTAACTAATTTCGTTTCACTTCGAACATAATGAAGACTCTTCTTCATGAAACATTTGAATTTTGTGAAACGAATTTCAAATTTTTCAAAGTACTCAGAAAATTAAAAATTTATTTTCTCGGATTCTTCTTCATCAACTAGGTATTAATTACGAAAAAAATTAATCAAACGATTGATTAAATTCACAAAACCGATAACAGGGTCGATTTTCGACTCGAATCAACTTTCACCTTGAATAGGTATTAAACTCGCCTACTTTCAATTAACACAACAATTTCTCTACCATACGATCTCAAAAAAAAACTTTGAACATATTTTTTATATTTTCAATTATAAACCCATCTCGGATCACAAAATCAGATAATGACACCAGACCACTGTTTTCAGGTATTCTTTTGCGTGATATTTTGCTTAAATAGTAAACTGACCGTCGAATTCCCACTAGGACATCCTTTCGAAACAATCCTCTCTCCCAAAGTGATGGCTAACGCGATGAAATATCGAGAGCCGAAGTACTTCGACACAGCCGAAGAAGTCCAGGATTTTTTTTGTCTCACGATTTCTCCCGAATACCATGCATTTTTCAAATGGTTTAAACGCGTATTGCAATCGGTATTCCATCACCATAAAAGGTTCATTAACGAGACCCTGCTGGAATCAACGCCTCTAAATTTCATGATGCTCGAGAAAAGCACACCTTTCCCGATACCGGAACATTATCAGACATTTTTCATCGTCATGAAAGAAAGGGAACGTCAACTTAATGTGTCTAGAATGATGTATACGACTACAGCAGATCCTACGTCGCTTGGATGGATGATGGGAGAATTAGGTGCACCAAATCCGGATTACGCTTAAAGCTTTCCAATGATTCGTTGCACAGATTGGATTTTAATTCGGCTCCGATTAATAAGGAATGTTAAAAAAATAATTCTAAATTCTTCAAATGGAACAGTTCGAAAATTTAAAACGATCACGTTCAATTTGCTAAATATCACTCTCATTTTTTATATTTTTCAACCATGAAACTCTAATGTAGTGAAATATATGCCTTCTATCAACATCGTATCTCGATAATCATTTTCTAATTTAGATTGAAAATTTAAGAAAAAAATCCAAAAATATTGCTTTTAAAAATGTACCTACCTACATTTTAATATCAAGATCTCAAAAAACCATTACAGAGCTTACTCCACGATTGTTTTCAGATTATTACTTGCATTCTAATTAACTTACATATTAGAATAAGCAGACAACAGTATTTCCAATACTTTGGCGGCGGGTTTGGCGACAAAGTTAATTATGGTGGCATCCATTTCAACGATTTTCCAACCACTACCACTCGGCGTCCATATTTTAAACCTTCAAACGTCCTCGATATAGATTCTTTTGTTTTTCATTCGAATGAAGGGACATCAGATCGATTTAGTACTTCGACCTCAACTAGGAAATCACCGTCCATTGTTTTCTGGTCAGTCAATCGTTCAAGTACCCTTTCATATTCACCTACCCAACAGTCCAGCACATCTGCTTCTCCAAGTGAGCAAATTAAGGCTGCTGGATTATCTAGTCAACGTTCTTTCATCAATTCTACCTCATCCAGTCGAAAATCCGGTACTTTTGCGCCAACCATTCAACAGCCAGAAGCCACTTCTACTTTAACCAGTCAAAAATACAACATTTCTGCTCCAAGTACAAATATGTTCAGTAATACAACACCTCTGTCTCAAATCAATAAGAATCAACAACATCAATCTACTTTGACAAGTCAACAATTTAACACTTCTGCTTCAAATAATCAATCATTCAACACTTCTGAATTGATTAATCAAGAAATTCCATCAGCTGTGACCACACAACAATCCAGTACTTCGAATACGACTACCAGTCCATTTTCTGATTCAACATCATCTCAACCATCTCCTACTAAAACCACGCTTCCAGAAATATTACGCCCAATACCATTGCATAAAGTTAGAAAACACAAAGGTCTGACCACTTTAATTGATATCACTTCGTATCATTTTTTCACAACAAACAGTACACACGAAAACCTAACAGAGTCGGGTTCCAAAAATCAACATCAAGCATTAACTAGATCTAGTTCAGTAAAACCATCATCGACGATTAAACAGATTCTTCCCCGCAAAACGAGATTTCCACATTGAAATATTTCAAAATGAGACAATCAAAGACAGAAGAATTATAATTTTATTCGTCTTTTACCAATTGGTTCGTACATATATTCTTCAAATGTAAATTCGTCGAGTTTAATAATTCAATCATTAATTCGGAAGAAAATGGATGATTTGAATCTTGAAAGTTGAGACAAATCGAATTTAAAGAAGAGTATCTCAAATTAGATAGGTATTATTTCTAGAACAAATTCAGTTTCTAATTCCACGAGTATTGCAACCTACTCGAGTTTCACTCTTAATCTTTTGAAAAGTTGAACTTTGTTAATGGTATCACTTTACATTATCAGTTTTGAACTTTATCTTACGAATGAATTGAAAAATAAATTCTATCATACGTACTTTCCCTAACCCCAAAGACCTAGATTTATAAAACTCATCAGCACACCGGTCATTTAAATATAGATAAATTTTCGAATATCATGATCTCTGAAACTGAATCAAACGACTTGAACTACCTTGTACATAGATGAAAAATCTTAACATCTGAGATGGGAAAATACAGCTTATTACAATAGGTACTTCAATTTTCTATTCGTTCGTCATAAAAAACACCAAAATCTGAAGGATTTAATAACAGCTCTTAGATAATAAATCATTTCAACAAAATACGTACATGTAAACTCATCATTAGGGATGGGATTTTTTCATAAAAATCACGTTTTATGCGCATAAAATATGCTTTTCGCAGTCTGAAATATGTCAAAAATAAGTATTTCTAAAAAATCGAAAATATGTAAAAATAGTCAAATAGAAGAGGGGGAATAATGGGTATCAAAATTCAGGGGTTTTGAAGGAGAAAAATAATACGACAAACTCAAAACGGAAACTTCATTCATTTATTCGAAAAATTTAAAAAAAGAGATGTTTAAAACATATTATTTCATAAATTATGAAATACCTAATTTCATTTATCCCAAGAGCATATTTCGGCAAAGTCAATTTTTCAATTTTTTTTGTCTTTGAAAAAGCGGATTTTCGAGTATTTTGAGAAATATGTCGTAAAAAAATGGAAAAATGGTAAAATATGCTCAAAATAGGTATGTCAAGATCAAAAATATGTCAAAATATGCTCGTACGAATTGGGCGGAATTTTATGATTCGCAAAGATATTATAAATATTCCTACCGACAATCAACCAAAATTTTTTTGTAAAAACATAAAAATCCCATCCCTACTCATCATTAAAGAAAAATCAAAAAATTTGTGAAACCCAAAAAACTTATCACATGCCATAACTTATTTTGTTTTTTTTTCAACAAAAATTGTGTGACAAAATGTTATTTCAGTTCATCAAAATGAAAGTAGTTGACTGATATAGTACATGAAGCATAAAAATCCAAATAAAGCTCAGCCTTTAGAGCATGTACCTCAAACGCCAAAATGATGACCACAGATCAAGTGAGTAATTTTTTTTCAACGCTGCCAGCCAAAATTTTGTAAAAACTCTAAATTGTCCAAAAAAGTCTTGGAAAAAATCATATAAAATTTTCAACACTGCTTTCATCCGTTCAAGATATCATTGAAAAAAACATTCAAAAATGCATCATTTCTACGATAAATAAAAAAAATTGTGGTATGAATTCACTTGGACAAAAATTTGATGAAAAATTACGATTTTTAATGGCAAAAATATCCATTTTTGTCACATTTTTCCGCATTAAAAAAGTTCTTTATTTGATCTTCAATTTTTCAAAAACTTCGAAAATCCTCAACTTTAATCCTACAAGGTCAGCAACTCTGATTTCCAACTGAAAATGGAATACTGGGCAGGAGACAGAAACAAACAAACAAACAAACCGTAAGTAACGTAAGTATAAAATTATTATCTTCTTTTCATTTTCCCAATAGTTTAGTTCGAAATATTCCAACGATAAAATATGACACAAAAACCTACATCACACGAGGAATCAACCACCTATTCAATTTTGGAATTTGGCAACGTCGTATTCTCAAGATTTGGAATTTATTTTATGATAGGTACCTATGTAATTTTAAATCACATCCTTATTTTCATATTCAACGAAATAAAACTTTCATTCATAATTACCATATCTTTGTTTATTTATATTCTGTTTTTTTTTGACTGACAGGGTACTCAACACGGGTTGATTTTAGGATCGGAAGAGCAAAAAGTGTTGTTCATGGCTCCTCTCAGTCCTTGAGTCCTAGTTAGGTTTAGGTACCTATGTTTCATATACCAAAAATAATGCCAATTTTTAAAGTTCTGTTAACTTTGCAAAAAATTTTCAAAAAAGAAGGAAAAAACAGTGTAGGGTTGTTCCTCTTCCTACTTCGAATAAAACAATTCATATACCGAATATATTGGCACCAATGTGGCTACAAATAGGGGACACGTACGAAATCGCCACAAACAGACTGAGCAATTGTTTTACGTCCAGAATAAAAAATTCATTCATCTCGACTTTAAAACAAAAAAACGTACTTCAAAAAATGTCTTCCTCGTTTCAAAAAAAGTAAAATTGCATAGAGTGAAAAATCTACTATGATTGACGTAAGAAATTTTTGATTTTTTACGATAAATAGGTAATCTTCACAATTACAAGTAGGTAGCAGTGGCGATTTTGGAGGGGAAAACGAGCGGAAGTCAGAAAGTTCAAAGAAGCTAAACTTCTTTTAAAAATTTTCCAATATGAATTTACCTAAACACCACACAAATTAAGAATACCTTCAAGTCTCTTGAATTTTTATTACTTTTAAAAATTTCTTCTAATCACTCATTGAGTTGGAAAGGAAATTTGAAAAACATGAAATTTGAAACTTTTTTTAAAATTCAGTCATTTTCAAGTTGGAAGAAATTTTTAAAAATATAATTTGAAAAAAAATTGAAGAAAGCGGGATGTAGTCTACAGTCCAAGTGGCAAAAAGTGCTCTAGAAATCGAAATTAGTGTGCATTTTCGCTGGACAAAAAAATCAGTTGGTTTGTTGTAGGTATGGGTCCCGTAGTCCCAAAAAAACGAATTTTGGATTTTTGCCCCGGCACAATAGGGAGCTGAGGCCTGAAAACCCCCCTTTTTTCCCAATTTTTAAATTTGACTTTGGACAAAACATTTTTTCACATTCTGGTAGCAGACACTCCCCCGACTCCAAATATATGTCACATCCCTTGGGTCACGGGCACAATGGGGTGCTGAGCCCCCTAATGTGCGATTTTTTGCCAAATTCGATCATTTTTGGCACAATAATGCCTCTGTAGGCGTTATGTGGTAAGCTGGACAAAAAAAATCAAACGCAATGTATTCTTGGGTTCATTCCGCGTCCGATGAGCCAAAGTTTGAGGAAAACTGTGGGCACAATAGGCCGTGGTGGAATTTCAAAGTTTTGAAAACACGCGATTTTCTCCCCCTTTGATTAAAAAATAAGTCATGAAAAAATCTGAAATTTGGGTTGCGACCTATCAAAATGGGTCAAAATTTTACGAGCAGAACGAAATTATTGATGAAAATTAAATTTGAGTAATTTTAACCCATTTTGAGCCCCAAATTGGGTCAATTTTTGAGTATTTTCAAAGAATTGACATGTGACCTATGAAAGTGGGGTAGAATTTCGCCAGAAATTCAACAAAACCATCCAATTTTTTTTTGAGCAACTTTTGAGAATTTTGAGCCTAAAATTGAGTCAATTCTGGAGTATTTTCAAAGAAATGACACGTGACCTATGAAAGTGGGGTAGAATTTCGCCAGAAATTCAACAAAACCATCCAAATTTTTTTTGAGCAACTTTTGAGAATTTTGAGCCTTTGACTTTGTAGATTTTTAGATAGACTTATCAGTATGGATTAGAAGTTCATAGAAAAATTAGATCGTTCATTTTTTCGCATTCTAATAAAACATTTTGCGCTTAAAATTACTCAAACTTGAAATTTGTTTTAAAAAGTTTGGGATTACATTTTAAAATCTTTGGCAAAATTCTATCCCTTTTTCGTAGATCACATGTTAATTTTTTGAAATTATTCAAAAATATAATTCTATTTAAGACTCAAAATTCTCAAAAGTGGCTCAAAAAAAATTTGGATGGTATTTTTGAATTTCTGACAAAATTCTAGCCCACTTTCATAAGTCATATGCCAATTTTTTGAAATTATTCGAAAATTGACTCAGTTCAAGGCTCAAAATCCTCAAAAGTTGCTCAAAAAAAATTTGGATGGTTTTGTTGAATTTCTGGCGAAATTCTACCCCACTTTCATAGGTCACATGTCATTTCTTTGAAAATACTCCAGAATTGACTCAATTTTAGGCTCAAAATTCTCAAAAGTTGCTCAAAAAAAAATTGGATGGTTTTGTTGAATTTCTGGCGAAATTCTACCCCACTTTCATAGGTCACATGTCAATTCTTTGAAAATACTCAAAAATTGACCCAATTTGGGGCTCAAAATGGGTTAAAATTACTCAAATTTAATTTTCATCAATAATTTCGTTCTGCTCGTAAAATTTTGACCCATTTTGATAGGTCGCAACCCAAATTTCAGATTTTTTCATGACTTATTTTTTAATCAAAGGGGGAGAAAATCGCGTGTTTTCAAAACTTTGAAATTCCACCACGGCCTATTGTGCCCACAGTTTTCCTCAAACTTTGGCTCATCGGACGCGGAATGAACCCAAGAATACATTGCGTTTGATTTTTTTTGTCCAGCTTACCACATAACGCCTACAGAGGCATTATTGTGCCAAAAATGATCGAATTTGGCAAAAAATCGCACATTAGGGGGCTCAGCACCCCATTGTGCCCGTGACCCAAGGGATGTGACATATATTTGGAGTCGGGGGAGTGTCTGCTACCAGAATGTGAAAAATTTTTTGTCCAAAGTCAAATTTAAAAATTGGGAAAAAAGGGGGGTTTTCAGGCCTCAGCTCCCTATTGTGCCGGGGCAAAAATCCAAAATTCGGTTTTTTGGGACTACGGGACCCATACCTACAACAAACCAACTGATTTTTTTGTCCAGCGAAAATGCATGCTCAATGAACACTTTTTGCCTCTTGGACTGTAGACTAATGGAAAATGTTTTAACAGATAGGTATTAAAAATAATGTTTTCCAATCATAACATTTTTTTAATTCAAATTTTATATTTTTTTTTTCAAATTCATATTTCTTGGAATTTTTTTAAACTCAAAAACTTTTTCCAATAATTTAAAAATTTTTCTCATTTTTTTAAACTTTGAATTAAAAAAAATTCAAGTTTACGTTTTTTAAAATTTCTTTTGACTGAATAATTGAAAAAAAGGGAAAAAATCAAAATTGGAAAAATGTTGAGAAAATTGTAGTTTGAAATCATTCTACTGCTGGAAAAATTTTAAAATTGGAAATCGGATACAATTATGAAAAAAATTAAACTTTCATAAATAAAATGATTTAAGAAATTTAGAGTTGAAAAAATTTGAACTCATAAATTAGAATAAATTTAGACTTAGATCGTTGTAATCCCATTTTTGGTAAAAATAGTTACGAGTTTTTAAGAAATGAAAAATTTTGAAGATCAAAAGTCGAAAGAATGGTGCTGAAAAAATATTTCCAAGCCCATAAATCGAAAGAACGAAACAAAAATCACGTGTGAGTCATTTCAGTTAACTGTTCGTTGGATGTGCTTTCAGTGAATCTCTGACGATAGAATTTAATTCAATCTGAACACATTTTACCGAAAAATTGGTAGGTACTTGAAAAAATCTCCTCAAGCTTTAAAAAAAATCAATGGATCGCTTCTGGTAGGTAGATTACAAGTAGGTAAGTGTACTTTGATCAACGACGAACATCCAAGGCTAAAACTAATTTCGAATGATGATACATCGGAAGTGGTCGAAAATACAGGGAGTATATAAGTACATTTTTTCATTGAAATATTTATTGAAAGCTTTTCAAAGTTTAAATTGAGAAAAAAAATCAACCATATCTTTGATCAACTAAGTAGATAAAACAGCAGAACAGCAGAAATCCCATTTCCCAATCTGTTCCCAAGTATTCATTACGTGTAAGCTACGAGTAAAAAAGTACCAATCAAACAACAGGAAGAAATACTATTTCTAAGAAATGCCACAGAACAAAAAATGGGTCAAGATTAATTTCTAAACTAAGAAATGCTTCAATCGAAAATTCGGAATGAAAACGCATAATTTTAAAAAACTGACGTTTTGACTTTCGGCAGAGCTTTTATTGCTAATCTAAGTTACCCACATAATATTACCTATCTTAATCAAAGACGGACTTTCATAGCGGACTTTTCGAAACAGTGATACCAACCATTCTGAATACCCAAGTTTGAAATCCAAAAAAGAAAAAATCAGATGGAAAACTTTGCAAACGTGTATCCAAATACACTAATTTTCAATTTCCAAACATCAAATTTTGAATTCTGCTTCATATTTAGGAAACGTGAATCCAAAAATTGTGAATTTTTCTTAAATTTAAGTGAAATATGAATGGTAAAAAGCTATTTCAGCGGTTCAATTTTACTCAGCACAGTTCATCTCCATTTCTGGAGACATGAGATCGTCATCACATAAGATTAAAGTTCTTTCCAAACATGAACTTTTTATTTAAATTTGTGAGTAAATGAGAATCCAAAGCTCCGTTTTTAATATGTGACTTCTTTCACAAAAAAATGCTGATTCAGGTTTCATATTTACAGATTCTAATACAGATGACGTACTCGTTACCTTTACGACAATACCCTCATGGCTTCGAAATGGTCAACTCGCCCGCTTTAATATCCAAAATAAACCACGACGACCTCTCAAACCTCGAACCCGACATATCAGCACCTAAACCACTCAATAAACCAACTACCGAAGACATAATGCTCCAATTCACTCGTAAAAAAAAAATCAAAACGACTCGATTCAGACTTCCCAGAAGAACCAGAAAAAGACTCAATATAACTACAACCACAACGCCTACGACCACCACACCCACTTTACCAACTGCACCGGTCAGTTTCAGTTACCCTCACGCAATATTCGATACATTTTTCGAAAAACAAAATTTAATACTCAAAGTAGCCAGATACTTCAATTTTACTAAAATTTCTCCCGAACTTGAAGCATTTTACTTATGGTATTACAATGCATTACACGATAAACAGGCTGAGGAAAGAAGAAACAGAATATTGCAAGGCAGACGTTCGTATTTCCCAGGTGACAAAATACGTCATGAAATTTTAGACCATACTATTTTCCAAGTACCATCCGAACACCAAGAGTATTACGTGCTGGTCAATGACCTCGCAGCTGACACGAAAGATCCAACTCATCAGACTTTCCCCAAAGGTGTGACCTTTTTCAAAACAACAGCTATGGAGCAATTATTAGATGATATTTTATACGGCGATCAAACTCAACCAAAAGCTGAAGAAAAACTAGAAGATGGTCCGAATATTTTTTATACCACTCGACCCTTTGAAAATACCACCACAGTCATTACCACCACGACCCCGGAACCGGAACCTTTTTATAACGCATTCGATTACAAGGATCTGTATAAAGATAATGTACCCTGGATTACGACAACTGTCGATTATTACGAACAGGTGTCCGAATATTTGGAAAATTATAAACAGAAGATTCCATCCGACGAAGACGATAGGACTTACTTTTTCTAAGAATAAAATAAGACAGAATAATATTATATCTTTTTTATTGTTTGGATTTTTTTTTAATTAATAAAGGGGATGAATTTGGCCCCATGCGCGTTTGGGCTCCTAAACACCTCAAGTGGTGTATATTGACTGGAAATGGACCCCTACCCCTTTCCTATCGGAGTTATGGCTATTTTATTGCATTATTTTCAAGAATTTTTAATTTCAACGGAAGTGAAGGAAATTTTTTGTTCTTTGGCATCATGTTACACCTCGTAGAGGTGTATTTAAGATAATTTTTTCAACAATTTTGGTGCAATCCTTCACGTTTTTTCGGTTGTTTGAAGTTTTCAATCGTAAAAAACACCACATAAGCAAAGTGCGACCACCCTGGCAAAATTTCTAAAAAAATACATTTTTTTATGTAGAATTTTGCTGTGTATTTGGTTTTGGCCATTTCTTTGAACTAAGCACCGAAAATTGCAAAAAATCGTTCAGAAATGTTGTCTTTTTAGCAGATTTTTCAAATTTTGAGCGTTTTATGCCGAAAGAAATGACTAAATGAAGAAACCAATCCCATATTCGTGTTCAGCAGGTCAAAATACCCCGATAAGCACCTTTTCGCGATAGTTTTGCATAAAGTTTCAAAATTCATTTTTTCCAATAATTTTTCATGGCAAAAAAAGTGAATTTCGAAGCTTTAAGTGAAACGATCGCGAAAAGGGTGTTTATCAGGGTATTTAGACCTGCTGAACACGAATATGGGATTGGTTTTTTCATTTGGTGATTTTTTCCCGGAAAATTTGCCATTTTCAAGTTTGAATTAGGTTTCCGAGAAAAAATTTTAAAAAATTTCTGTTTGAGTTTTGATTATACAATGTTGTAATTTTTTGGCATGATTTAATGACAAAGAAGTGGAGAAAAATTTCACCATCACATGTCTTGGACTGGTTCTGTAGCAGCTCAAAGGGGAATTCTCAAGTACTTATGCATGCATATCAACGAAATGTGACTCAAAATATTGAAATCGGAAGAAATGTCAATTTCTGACTAATTTTGGGTCGTAGAACACGAATATGGCATTAATTATTATCTAATGTAATTTTCTTGCCTGAGAGACCTTATCCAAACTTGAAAATGGCGAATTTTCCGGGAAAAAATCACCAAATGAAAAAACCAATCCCATATTCGTGTTCAGCAGGTCTAACTACTTCGATAAACACCCTTTTCATGATCGTTTTACTTGAAGCCTCGAAATTCACTTTTTTCGCCATGAAAAATCAGTGAAAAAAGTAAATTTTGAAACTTTACGCAAAACTATCGCAAAAAGGGTGTTTATCGGGGTATTTTGACCTGCTGAACACAAATATGGGATTGGTTTCTTCATTTAGTCATTTCTTTCTGCATAAAATGCCCAAAATTCGAAAAATCTGCTAAAATGACAACTTTTCTGTACGGTTTTTCGCAATTTTTGGTCCTTAGTTCAAAGAAAAGGCCAAAACCAAATACACAGCAAAATTCTGCATAAAAAAGTATTTTTTAGTAATTTTTCCAGGGTGGTCGCTCTTTGCTTATGTGGTGTTTTTTACGATTGAAAACTTCAAATAGCCGAAAAAACATGATAGAGTGCACTAAAATTGTTGAAAAAATTATCATAAATACACCTCTACGAAAATGTAACTTGGTGCCAAAGAACAAAAAATTTCCTTCACTTCCATTGAAATTAAAAATTCTTTAAAATAATGCAATACAATGGCCATTCCAAAAGGGAGGGGTAGGGGTCCAAAATTTTGTGAATTTTTTTACTGTCAATATTCACCATTTGAGGTGTTTAGGAACCCAAACGCGCCGGGGGCCAAATTTACCCCTTATCCGGCCATACCCTTTATTCGAATATTTAAATTTTTTCCTATTAAGTTTTCTGTTTTGCCAGAGAAATTATGCTCATTTTATTTGAAATAATATGGTCCCTAAAAGTTGAACACAAAAATCCAATTGAAAAAGTAAATATTCAGCAAATTCTACATCATGCTATGCAATTTTCAAAATAATTTGTCCCATCGTCATGACCTACATAAAATATTTCAAAAGCATACCTAGTGTTATAATTGGCTCGAATCAATTCATTTTTACTTATACACCTATATCACAAACTTTTGAGACATTTAGAGCTCTAACATCAATTTCAACCAAATTTTTTTCCAAAAATACATAATTATGATTTCTAATATTTTGCATTGACATTGAAAAATTAAGGATTTGTCGAGTCAGTAAGTAGCCTAGATGTGTGGTATTGGAAATAAATTCACATAGGTTGGATTTGTTTTAAATTAACTGGTTCGAAGAAATATTCCAATAGTTGAATAATACATTCTTTTTTCAATGATTTGCCGAATTTTTTGTGATTTTCAGCAAAAGTAAAATGATTTTTCCTCACAAATTGCATAGGTAAATCAGCAAACAAAATTCGAAATTGCCACGATCATAGAATTCTACTTCAAAATTATCAAAAACTCATTATCTTTTGAAAAATTTCAATACCTCTTGCATCATTAAATATTTTTTTCACACCATTACTTTGTCGGTCTCCCTATTCCCTCCTCCCTTTACAACTCACCAAATACTTTTATTTAAATGAACCATACAGCATACTTCATATGCATGTACGTTATGAATTTTCTAATATTCAAATATAAAAATCGAATATTCTACAAAACTATTTTGATAAGATCAGTACGTAATGAAAATGAAACCGTATCTAGAAATGTCGAACTCATGACCAGATAAATTAATAAGATAGGACCAAGATAATTTTAAAATATTAAACCCAAATTTCACTTCATCGATCATTCTGATTTCGTAACAGTTTCAAGCTACACGGTGTTTGTTAGAAATTCGAATTCGATTGATTTTTTATAGTGTTCTGTAAAATTAATGTGCATAAATATGATGTCAACATGAAAAGAACTATTTTCCTACGTTGACTGTTTATCAACCCAAAAACGATGGCGATTTGGTAGATAGAATACCTGGGTTCCTGTTCATTGGAAATACATATCGGTTTCACGATGAAGAACCTATTCAAATTGGTGAGTTGATCAAACATTTTTATTACCTAATTTTTAAGAAATATTTACGACATTTAGTTTACTAAATTAGACAAAGTAAATATGATACGTCATCAATTGCAAAGATACCTCAGCCCCCAAAAGATACCTACATACCCTTTAACGTAATTTTGCAGTAAAAATGTCTCCAAACATTGGAGTGAGACATTTAAATTTCAAAATTATCGACACGAACCTATGCGTAAATTGACTACAGACTATGTACGAGGGGTCATTATTTATTTTAATTTTTTAAAAATATACTTTGGTGCTTTTATTCGATATATTTTTTGCTTACGATGCAAAATAAGAATAGAATAACCTAATTAAATATTTTATAAGAAAGATACCGCGGATACAGAATCATTTTGTAATTATAATTGAAGATAAGTGAGGTTTTATTAATAATCTGGTCGTACAAGGATAACGCAACAAAAATATTTGACGAGGAATGTTATTCGTTTTTTTTTTTTTTTTTTAAATAATGGCTATTACTTTCAAGTATAAATCGCGTACTTTTGAGATATTTTAATATAAATTATCATCCATTTACAAGGTTTACCTTTAAAAAATTTGTTGAATTGGAAGTGAGCTCATAATTTGTGAGATAAACTCGTTTCTTTCCAATCAACATTTTTTCACTGTCGATAAATATTTCGTGATTGAAATACTTTTTCCTTCTAGAAGTTTTTATTCCATCCCTTCGACTCGCATTCATTAATATTTTATATTCAAATTAAATTACCGAATCTTTCCTCGTCTCGGCTTATCATTTCAATGATCGAGATCTCAAGCAAGATTCCAAATACAAAAATTGAACGACGATTAAGATAATGATTTTCAAATTAAAATGTATTCATTTTTTCTTCATTGATTTTTCTAAAATAACGATTGAAATGATAGGTATATTTAATTAATTTAAGCTGATCCATTTTTTATTATTTGAATTTTTAATTAAAAAGTCATCGAGATTTGAATCAATTTAAATTCCAACTTAATTCCAAACTGAAATGTTTTCTTATTTACCCACTGGAGGAAAATCAAGTATAATAAAAAATAGGAAGTTTTAGTAAAAATTATCCAACACCTTGTAGATCCATGGCAATTTTTCATCCATCCCTTATTCAAAAGAAAAAGACAACATTGAGAGGAAAAAATTAAAATCCGACAAAGTCATTTGAAAGTCATCAAGGAATCTAATCACCGTCTCTCCCATCAATTCTGATATCTTCATAGACTAAAATAACAAACCTTTAAAAATTTATGGCAAAAGAAAAGTTGAGTCAGATTTTGAAAATTCGATTCAAGGACAATGTGAAAAGAAGTAAATTTTGACTAGAAAAGAAGAGAGGGGGTGAATTTTTTTATTATCGCAATTATCGAACCGATCTTCAAACTTTTTTCTAAATTAAAAATATACATTCTGATTCAATTCAATTTCCTGTGAAATTTTCAATAATCAAACGAGCTATAAATCGTTTTACGAAGTTTCAAAATAATTTCTCCCCCTTCTCATTATAATTTTAAAATCTAAATAAAAATTGAACTTGCTTACAAGCAACCACTATCTACAGTTTCTCATCTGTAAATTCATTATAAAATCGAGACCTCAATGATAAAATATTTATTCAGTTACTTTTTTTACTCAATAACGCAGAACCTCTGATCAAATAGTGAGAGGGTAAATGGGTAGTTTGCCTCAGCAACGGATGATTTCAAGTCGAAAAAAATTACGTTAGAGTCTAAGAATTCGTGAAATAAATGAGGAGATGACAGACAGATAGAGCCGTATTTTAACAAAAAATTCAAAAAATTGAAAAAAATTACATCAGAATAACAAAAGTGGAACAAATTTTATACGAGTCTGAAAACTTGCAATTCTCATCCCCCCTTTCTTGACTCAATAAAATCAACATAGGTTTTTCTCTTTACACAGAAACAATGCGACAACGTTTGATAACAAACTCTTTGTAATTTGATTTTTGGGTTTTAGAACATCTACTCATAAACGCGCCCAAGGTGAGGGCTCAGGGGGCTCGAGCCTCCTCGGGGAAATGTGTTTATGGGGGTGAAAAAATCGATTTTTTAAAAAATGCTCAGAGTAACTCGCCATGCACAGATAAATATTAAAACCGACAATTACCTCAATTTAAGTCAACCTATCACCAATAAAAATTGGAAATTCCAGAAAATACATGGTTTCTAATGGGTTTTCGACAAAACGGTTTCCTAAAAAAGTTATGACTGTGGTGAAACTGAATTTTATTAAATACCGCCTTACTTTTGGCTCAAAATTCCACACAACTCTGAGCATTCGTTTTTCAATTTTTAGTAACGATAGAAAAAGTTCGAATTTTTACTCAATTCAGTACAGCAAAATTGGAGACTGGCCAAAAATGAAGTTTGCATGTTTTTTGCATCTATACATTTATGATTTGCACACTGTACGGGTAAATATGGTAAAATTTGGAAAAAGTTATGAAAAGATAATTATTTTTCAGCCATAAAAAGCTCAACTTTTTTTGGGAAAAGCACTTTCCCTGAAAGTTATTTTTTCATGTTTTTGACCCATTTTCTTTAAAACTATCCGACCGATTTTCTTTCTGTTTTTTTTTTTTTTTTTTTTTTTTTTTATTGTGTTCAGGAAATTTTTCTTTATAATTTAACAGAAGGATTTTTAAAACTGCTATTTTTTTGTGTTGTTATGTTGAATTGATTTACTTAATACGGTTCTGATTTTGAATGAATTGATGAAATGTTTCACTCGGGCTCAATAAATTTACACCATTAATTCTCAAAATGATGATATGAACTCTTTTTCTTTCCATTCCAAATAATTGAATATTTTAAAATAGAAAAAATTAGCCCTTTTCCTTTATCAGGGGACTTAGTGGCGACCTGGAATGGAATTTCGAAATTTTTTCGATTTTTGAAAGAGTGGTGGTCATTAAGGAATATAGTTTTTTTTAGAAGTCAAAAGAGTACTTAGCTCGAAAAATCACGAATTTTTTATTTTCATTTTCAATAAGACTGGTCGGTAATATATCCATTTTTGAATAAACGAGTCGGCAAATTTTTCATTTTTACTTCCTCCAAGACTTTTGCCCAAGTTTCATCCCTAATTTTTACCCTCGTCATTTTTAAGTAAGTACTCTCTCAATTATAAATCAGTGAAAATTACCAAAAATCACTGAGAAACAGTCAGAATTGCAGCACAGGAGAAAATCAGTGAAATTTTTTTCACTGAAAACAAATCGGTGAAAGAAAATCACTGGAAATCAGTGAAAATTCATTGAAAACTCAGTGATATTTATGAAATTCACTGAAAAATCTGTGTAATTCTTTGAATAATCAGTGAAAAATCACTGAAAATCAGTGAATTTCGCTGATTTTTCCTGTGCTGCAATTCTGACTGTTTATCAGTGATTTTTCACTGATTCGAAATGAGAGAGTACCTACCTATTATTGACGATTTTCACATCAAACGGGAAGTTGAAATCGGATTGCATATTTTTGTCCTCGAGAGGGGGGAGGGTAGCCGAGGTGGGGAAAAAATTGTAAAAAACATCAATTTTCCAATTTGAGTAGCTCCAAAAAAACCTTAGAATACACACTGAAAGTTTCGACAGATTAGATATGGACATTTTCACTAAAAATAAACAAAAAATCTTAAACATTAGGTATTATAGAAAAAATTTCAAAGCTTGCAAACACATTTTCTCCAAAAATCGATCAAAAAATTAGCAACATCGAAAACTACCTCTTTTTTTTACTCAAAATATAATTATTTCCATTTTTCTTGCGGAAAAAATTTGAAAAGAAACGTCATCAGGTTTGAAAATTTTTCAACTCCAACCTAATTTCTCCGATTACCTTAGGGTACAAATTTGCTCCTATAAGACGTCATGTTGCTCTATATTTTTCTTTAGTTGTATTGTATCCCTCTTTTGAGAATCCTTAAGGTTTTAAGCTTAGAGTAGAAAGCCCCTCTGAAAAACTGAGTATACTCGTTGGTTTTATTTGATATCTACATTTTCGCAAGAACTTCAAAAGGCACTATCTACATGTCAAAACCCAATAACCATACCTACATAAGAGTAATACTGTCCATTTGCAACCTTAATTCTCCTACAATATCAAAATATTTGAAATACTCGACATATGTACTATGTATAATTGAAAATTCGCATCTAATCTACACCTAGTTTTATAAATATCGATTCACTTTCTCTCCAACTTGTAATCTATCGTACTATTTAGGTCGACAAAACTTGAACCTACTTTCAACTCATTATCACACAGAATTTCATTACTTTAATTCATAAATTCGAATATTAATATATCATTAGGTAGGTATGTACTACTTTCATCTGATACACATTATACCTATTCATAAGGAAAGTTTGCATTGCATATTTTTCACGATCGATAATGATGGATCATTATACGCGTATATCCTCAATCACATAAGATATAAATTACAAATTCTATAATGGGTTCCGTTCAACAAAAATTTATCAAGAGATTATCACTAACTTGATCACTTCGATGAGAAATTCAGCCTAGATGGATGCGGATGACCTTGGAAATACTTGGATCTGTGGGTCACGTCGTCACATCTTCATGCACCTAGAACACAAATAATTTCAATTATTTGTACCAATAAACGATGTGCAGAAGCTCTTAAGAAGTAAACCAAATAAAGTTATAAACACGCTCAATCAACCACCATGAAAAATTCACTCCGGATATTAATTAATCGTACCTACTAATCACCGGTGTCATTCGCTTTAAAATAACGCATTTTTTTTTTACTTCATGTACCTATAGCGAAAAAGTGCATTATGGCCTCTCGAAATCACCACAATTTACGCATAGCCCTAAATCTAATCCACTACTGGCGCCCATCTCCTTATTATATTACCCTACGGATTGATTAGAAAATAATTGAACGATGTTGTTTGCAGGTATTCTTTCTCGTCGCTTACTCGTTTATTAACGGACTACCTCAAAATCATAAAGACCGGCAAATTCACATAGATCCCGCTAAACCGATAAAATCTGCTCATCGAGCTCGAGTTGGCCATAATGCACCATCCAATCGAAACGCAAATGGACGTGACGATAAGTTATTTCATTTTCCACACATGTCTGACTACGACGATAGTCTGATAATCAAACGACGACCAAAATCATCCGAATCTTTATCTGCGGACGAACTTCTGAAACTTCGTCCGTCCACCACAAAACCTCCATTGAACACAGTGAGTCTGAATGCCCAACAATGGCACAGCAAACTCGAACAACATTTCCGCACCACCATCGCACCCGAACACGTGCCATTTTTCGAATGGATGTGGCGAGCTTTAGACAACGGAACTCTCGACAAGAATCATTATTACGCGGCTATGTTCAAAGATAAGAAATTCAAGGCTCCTTTGAATCCTCAAATTACAGCCGATATTCCCATACCGAATGGTTGGGGTCAAATATATTTATACATGAAGGAACTGGAGCACTATCGTGAACATCCTACCACAGCTAAACCCATCACCTTGCCGAGTGATCCGGAGAAACGTCGGATTGTGTCTTTATTCAGACGAACTTTCCCACCCCATTACGATAATTATTACAAATGGCTTTACGAAAACGTTCACGATTACAGCGGTGCTCGCCGAAGAGTAGATTTCTGCGACCAGCAAGGTCTGACCGAATTTGATTTCAGTATGTTGCTAAAATCGACCCCTTTCCGGATACCTCCTCGGCATAGACGTTACTTCGTCATGGTAAATGATGTAGAACGTCACATATCTTCGACCAAGCATCACTACTGGCGTTCCACTACCCCAGATTTGTACCATTTACAACGTGGTCAAATGGACAGATCGTATTTAGGTGACCATGTGAGAACCAGTCGAAAACAAGAAGATTTTTGGGAAGATCGATACCAAAGATATTACCATTTCACTCCGGAGCCCCAATACGAACAATTCTATCGTTGGTTCTTTAAAGAAAATCATGAATTGAACGTCAACGAGCGATTCACTGCACCCTATCCGAAAATCATACCTTTCGCTATTAATCCTCGTATCCACGATGTCACCTATAAAAACACCCCCTACAAAATCCCTCCCCTGTACACTGGGCTTTTCGCTTTCCTTGACGATGCCAAGTGGCACAACATGACCACTGTATTATCTACCTGGCCTTCATTCAATTGGGAAGAAATGTCGCCAGTTACAGCTAGGCAAACAACCAAACTTCCGAGTACCCCTCCGGCCTATACTGAGTACCCTCTATATACTTTGCCCAAAGAACGCAAACGTCTGATTGGCGAATTCTTTCAAGTCACCATGGATCCTTGGTACGAGCCATTTTACGAATGGTTCTACAGATACCAAAACGATCGCAAAGGGTTAAAGAGGAGAATAAAGGGATACGCTAATATGACTGATTTCGACTACAGTCATGAATTATCCAAAGCTAAATACCCGGTGCCAGATAAACATCGTGAAGTTTGGGCCTATGTGCATTGGATGGAACATTTCTTAGGCTCAACTGCCCATCACTATAATCCAAAAAATCCTTACCAATGGACTTGTAAACATATTACTGAACCAAAACTGATCAGAGACTTGAAGCGTTGGTTTCCCCATACAACGGTTCAGGAACATCACAGATCATACTTTAGTTTCCTTCTTGATATAATGACTAGTCCTGAATACCATAAAGCGATTATGACTGAGGGTATGAAGATGAGAACTCCAGATTACGACGAATTATTAAAACATACTCCTTTTGAGATACCTTCCTTGGAGGATCGCAGATACGCTTTTATGGCCGAAGCTAAACGTCGAATAGATGAGAAATGGAAATTAACAACAACTACTCCATGGACAGGACCAACAACACCATTACCACCCACTGAAGAAACCACAACTAAGGTGGTCCAAAAAGTTACACCACCAATGCCACGTAAAAGTACTAAAGCCACAAAACCAACAACTTTACAATCTGGTGGTCGCAAGCTTTTTGATAAACTTCATAAATATTTTAGTATACCCACTGTTTTACCCAAATACTTGGAATTTTACAAATGGTGGTACAATGTGCACAATGGAGATAAGATTGCTTTGGATGAAAAGTATAAACTGGCGAGCCAACTTTCATCTCAAAAGCGATTTGAGGCATATCCAACTTATACCCCTTATCCAATACCTGCAGAATTTTTCAAACAATACATTTATCTAAGAGAAGCGGATCGATTGGTAGTATCAAGTAAAAAACATATCCTGGAAAATACCCAATTAACAACTACCCCAAGTCCACCAATAACTTCACCTAAGGACTTGAAAGAGCAACTTTCAAAACGCCGTTTATTAGATCATGTCCATTTGGATGAAAAAATTCTTAATTATTTCAACAAAGATATTCCACCTCATTTGGAAAAATACTATGCATGGTTATATGAGATTGAATTGGAGTATAAAAGCAATGTCACACAAAGATATAACATTGCTGCTGAGATCTACGATGATATAGATTACACCAAGTTATTTAGATACACACCTTTCCCAATCTACCCAGATCACGTTTATGAATTTGTTCAGGTCCGTGAAGCTCAACGTTTGATGAAAGCTATGTCCCATCCAACAACATATAAGCCTGATGAACCCGATCCTAAACCTGCCATGTTGGATTGGTTTAGGTTTACCATACCTCCAAAATACTTTGAATTTTACAAATGGCTGTTCCAGTTGCATTTAGAAAAAGAAGAATATGGTAAAATTGTTCAACTTAGCAAAAAATTAGGACCACCAAATTATGAAGAACTACTCAAAAGTACCCCATACCCTATACCAGAGGCTCATCTAAATTTTTGGGCCTTCATCAAACTGGGCTTTGATGAATATGTGAAAGATTTGAAGAATTACACCTTTTCAATGACTCGGTATAGACCAAGACCAACTGAGTCATTAGATGGTCATCGTTATCGCAGATCCATTGATACGTCCTTTTTTCAACCTGACAATGAGCAAACCCACAACCGCAAATGCAGATCTGTCTCTGAAACCATCGATCACCATCTCACATCCCAGATACAATTGTCTACTGACAAAATGACACTTGGAGATGTGCTATTCACACCTCCTCATTGGGAAACTATGCCAAACATATCAACTAATGACCTACAAGGAGCTTTTAAACTATTTGAATGGTTTGGATACAGCTTCCGTCCTAGATTTGCTCAATTTTATAAATGGTTTCACGACTTTTACCATAATAATACTAGGTATGGTCAATTATTCACAATCGCCAATCAACTAGGTCACATTGACTACAACCATTATGTGAAATATTCTCCAATTCCAGTACCATTTGAACAACATAAATTTTTTGCATTTATGAGAGAAGCTCGCAGAATACTCCATACCAAACATCCTATCACACATAAAACCATTTCTGAATCTAAACCCAATTTAAATCCACCTTCAACCAATCATAAATCACCATATTTGCAACATTTGGAACATTATTACCAGACAACAATCCAGCCACAACATGAAGAATTCTACAAATGGATGTTTGAACGAAGAAACAAAGATCATCTGAGAAAAAAATTGGAAGACTTTGATTACTACTTGGACTTTGATTACAGCCAATTATTGAACAGTACACCTTTCCAGGTGCCTCATCAGAGTAGAAAGTTATTTGTAAAGATGAGAGAAATTGAAAGAGGCATCACTATTAATACACCAGGCAGATTAATTGATCATAAAGCTTATAAAAAAAGGAGAATATTTAAAGAAATGCAAAATTACTTCAAAGTAACCTTCCCTTCCAAATATTATCGTTATTATAAATGGTTATACAATCGTAGATTTAGTACAAATTCACCAGCTTACTATAGATTGATATTCTCAGACCCTACTTCACGTTTTAAAATTCCTACTGAACGGTATATGCAATTTTCCTACTTAAAAGATGCTGAACGGCGCAGAACAACTGAGATAGCAACTGATGATCCCACCGCTTATGAAGAATATAATGAATTTGGGGGTGCTGCGGAGGTCACAGAAGCTATTGGCCAACAAACCAGAGTAGCTAATGAACTAATAAATATGCTCAGAGCCACCATTGAGCCTGGTAATAGCACAAATGATAACCCAACTTATGATGATTATTATTCCTCTTCAGCAGTACAAGACGAAGACTATAACAATGATTACCATATTAAAAGGAAATTGGGTAAATTTTTTAGCACAACTATTGACCCAATTCATATGGATTTCTTTAGATGGGCTCGCAATATTGAAGTCAATATTACAGAGCATGCTAAAATACTCAACAAGGCTGAAATCTTAGGTGAAATGTTGGACTATGAACAGTATCTTAAAAATACCAAATTTCCAGTACCTGAATATTTCCATCAATATTTTGCACTGATGAGTGAGGCTCAACGACAACTTGAGTATTCTGAGACACCTCCCATGTTAACAATGCCAACAACTGATCAATATGGCGACCCTGTTCTAACCAATGAGACTTTGGCTAGGTTACATCACATGTTAAGGTTTGATTTGAAAACACCGCTTCAATATAAAGGTTTCTATAATTGGCTTTATACCTTGATAGATAAACCTCACATTTACCAATGGTTATTCAAAATTAAATTTCATCAGTCGTCAAAATATCCCCTGACCAACACACCTTTCTCTATACCTCCATCATACCTCGATCGATATGCATACCTAGTTGAGAACAACATACTCAATTCAACAGCCACCAAGAAACCAAAAAAGTTCATCACAAGCATTAAACCAATGATGACTTCTAGGCCTACATTTGTGGTAAAGACTAAAAAACCTCGTTCTACTATTGACCCTGACATACAATTCTACAATTGGCTCAATGATTTGAAATCTGACTTGGAATTATATTACATAACCACTAAATTTGTAAATTCCACAACAAGATGTTTGAATATTCAACAATATGAGAATATGTCCACAACCACGACTCGCCCAACCAAAGTAACAGTCGATCCAATGAAAAAAATCCACAAATTCTTCTCTCAAACAACTATTGAGCCACATTTCAATGATTTTTTCAATTGGTTTTACAAACTGAGGATAAATAGAGACAAATATAGCAGATTTTATTTGGCTGCTCAAAACATTAGCTATCATAATCTTAACATTGATAAAATTCTCCAGTCCACACCATTTCCAGTACCAGATATTTATGAATCATATTTTTCTTATATATGTTATGCTATTTATCAGTTGATTTCTGATTTTACTTTAAAACATGCAGAAGTCTCCACTTCTTCATCAACAAAATCCAGTCCTCAAACAGTGATTCGTTGTAAACGAGAAATAAATTTAAATAACACAGATGATCACTCCATGGAGAAAATAAGATCTCATTTCAACAGAGTAACAATTGAGCCTCAACAAAAACCATTTTACAAATGGCTTTATCGTTTACAACACCAGCCAGAAATTTTCCACAAACTGTTTTACATTTTTGGTTGGAGTAATCGAGATGAATTGAATATCAGCACTCCATTTCCAGTCCCTTCAAAGCCATATCCTTTCTACCATTTTACTACCATTAAAGATGACAATGTGGTAAAACAATACTACACAAAGGTTATTATTGAATCCATATATAAAGATTACTACAGATGGCTTTATGAAAAACAATACGACCCCAAGAAAATAGCTCAACTCTTCCCCTTGTATTATAAATATAATCACACTACATTTGAAAAACCTTCAGAAATTCCAAATCTTGATGGAAAAAAATGCTCAATCTGGCTTCAGTCGCATTTCAAAATGACGATTGATGATAAATACACCAAATTTTTTGAATGGCTCTACCATAATGATTACACAATTTTAAATGGCCAAATAATCAATTACACAGACTTCCCCTGCAATCACATACCTACCGAAAATGAGAAGAATATTGTGAGTCACTCAGGTTTCCAGATACCAGAAAAATATGTAAATTATTATGGCTATGTAATGACTCACAATTTATCGACCCTAAGCGCTTCACTAAAAAATGTTTCTGTGTCTTCTTACCATGAGGAAGTTCAAAGATATTTTTCAGCTCCAATTGAGCCTAAATTTCTATCATTTTATCACTGGTTCTACAATGTGACTATTGATCTAAGGCGAGCTGGAAAACGTCAATATGAGGCTTGTGAACTAAATATTGCTAAAAAGGATCTTGATAAAGAATTAAGAAGAACCCCTTACCCTATTCCTAAACGATTGCAAAATTATTATGCTTATGTTAATGCAATTGAATCTCAGATTTCCACCAACAAGGTACTTAGACCAACACAACATCACACCAATGTGAGAATTGCCAGAAGTACCAATCTCCGGGATGAAACATTATCAGATAAAGTAAGCACTACTACTGTTACCCTAAGTTTGTCATCCAACTCTGTTTTACCCAACTCTGAATCATTGTTTTGCTCTTCCACTACTCTGTCTAATTGCAAGTTGTCAACAAACCAATGTGTAGAACCCAATTCAATATACTTCACAACTTGTGAACCAATAGCACGACGAGCTAAACGTGAAATTCAAACAAGCAGACAATACGATCAATCCAGAATAACCAACATACATAAAAGTAGACATCGAAGTACTCACAAAACTGCAACAACAGATGAGCAAGACTTTATTGATGAATTAGAACGCTACTTTAGTACCCCAATTCCTCACCACTTTTTACATTTTTACCAATGGTTATATGATGTTCGTCAGAACACAAAAGGAATCCAGCAAAGAGAAGCCTGGACTGATCTTATAACACACTCAGATCAAATGCTTGATTATAAAAAAGTCTTGGAAAGCACGCCATTCCCCATACCCTACCATCAAATGGAATATTTTGCTTTTGTGCGTAAAATGGAGGAACATATTGGATCCACCGACCATCACACAAAAAAGTATATGAAGACATCTCCTCTCCTCACCATTCCCCCTGTTAACTTGAACCTTTCATTTTTCACACCAGAATCTACAACAACTACTGAACCAGAATTAGATGATTCACGTTCGGATATTAGAGAACAGTTGGAAAATGCTATGCATATTTCAATTGAACCAAAATATGTGAAATTTTATCGCTGGCTTTATGATGTTGATAGAAATGTTGAGGGAATGGAACGACGATTCAATCATTCTTTGAAAAGATTTCCTACTAGGGGTACTTTGTATAATTTTGATGAACTCTTAAAAGAAACTCCATTTCCAATACCTCCAACATATACTCAATATTTTGCTTGGATGAGAGAATATGATAAAGAACTTAGCTCAACTGATCATCATCGTTTTTGGTATGGGACTCGACCTCATAAAAAAGACCTTTCCACTACAACAAGCACTCAAACAACCACAAAGAGTGCCAAAGAAAAATTGGAGAGTTATTTTATGCGAACAATTCCAGCCGTTTTCCAAAGATACTATGAATGGCTTTTTGAGACACATTTGGATAATGAAGGTTTCCTAAAGAGGCACGAAATGGCCAGCAAAATAAATGGTACCATCAATTATGAGAAACTCTTGACTAGGACTCCATTTCCAATACCAATTGGCGAAGAGAATCATTTCGCATTCATACAAGAAATGGAACGTAGACTCAAATCTACTGATCATCATACCAAATGGTATGTTCAAGAGACTGGTTCGACAACTCCAATACTAGAAAAATTTGATATTTCTATTGATGAAAATGACAAATCATTTAAAAAATTACTAGCACAGAATGAACCAAAATATGAGAATTATAAATCGTTTGAAAAATTACCTACATTGAATGGTGTAAAATATGAGAAATTTTACCAATGGTTACAGCACAATAAAAAACTAAGAGAAGATTTTAATAGGATTAAATCACACAAATTTCATTATAATTTTGAAAAGTTGCTTGATGAAACTCCCTTCCCCATACCTCCAGACCAAATAGAATATTTTGCATTTGTAAGAGAAAATGAACGTCGAGTTAAATATGTCTCAGAGCAAGCAGCTTTTAGAGCTGCTCGATCTGAACAAGCTGCTTTATTAAAATGGTCTACCCCTAGTTTCTTGAAAAATGAACAAACTTTTTGTTCGGCATCAACAACAGACCAATCCAGCACTGTTACAGAACCTATAGCTCAGGTAACTACGACTACAGTGCAGACCACTATTCAGAAACCAGAATATGATAGCCCTCCATCCAATTCTCCATCTTCAAGACATCAACCTATTCGTATAACTGAGCAATACATTGATTCTGAATACTCAAATTCTGAACAAGATATAAAATCTCAATCATATGTACCTGTGACTAAAGGAAGATTAATTCTTCCACTCAGTACAAACTTGCTACAGAAATTGGAGTCATTTTTTAGAACTACCATTGATCCTCAATACTTGGAATACTACGAATGGTTATACAAGGTACAAAATGATCGAGTAGGTTTTAAGAAACGATTTGAAGCAGCGAGAAATCTAAATTATACAAAACAGTTCAATTTAGATGAGGAACTTAAAGATACTCCATTCCCAATACCTCCAACTGATGAAGAATATTTTGCTGTTGTTCGTCGTATTGAACGTATGATGGGATCAACCAATCATCACTCAAATTGGTACACTGAAAATAATTCATTAAAAGAAGACTTAAAATCTAGACCATTGTATACCATAAAACCAAGACCATTCTTAGAGCAGCATTTTGCTGTCCCTATACCATCAATTTATCATCGCTTTTATGATTGGCTTTATCATTTAGAACAAGATAATACTGGGTATGAAAAAAGACATCAAGGTATAAGGGCATATCATTTTAGAAGTGTTCAACCTGATTTGCTGAGAAAGACACCATTCCCAATACCTCCAACTTATACAAAATATTTTGCTCATATTAAAGCAATTGAGCATTTGATTAAATCTTCAACCCATCATCATGATTGGTATTATAGCACCGTGCTTGATAATAATACAGAAATTCCAACTAAGTCATCTGCTAATGATATGCCCACTTCTAAATCATTAGAATGGTTAAAATCACGATTCACCAGAGAATGGAACCCAATATACAAGAAATTCTTCCAATGGTTATATGAAATTCAGGAAGATAAAGAAGGTTATCGTAAACGATTGAATGCCAGCAAGTATAGGTATGGAATAAGAAACAGTAAAAATGATAAATCACTTCAAAAGACTCCCTTCCCAATACCACCAACATATCAAAACTATTTTGCTCTTGTTAATGAATTGGAACAACTTATTGGTTCAACTAAACACCATGCTAAATGGCACAATTCTGTTTTAGATACAGTAGATAACCCATTAAATTATAAAAAGGAATCTGGTGAAGCTAAAGATGATATAACCATTAGTGTTTCTAGGCAACAAGTTTTAGAAAAACTTGAGAAATTCTTCAAGGAGACTATCCAACCAAAATACCTAGATTACTACAATTGGAGATATAAATTATTCATGGGAGAAATTACACCAACAATCAAGGCATTTGATTCAATAATTTTGGCGAATATTAATTTTAAACGTTTATTTAACAATACTCCATTTGCCTTACCAGAAAACGGCAGTGCTGAGTTATGGTATGGATACCATCAACAAATGCAACGTATGCATGAGGTCACTGAACCAATTAAACAAATGATGAGATTAGAACGCTTGATACCAAAACGTACTACTGTCAGCACTGTTGATGATGAAATACAATTTAATATTGATTACCCTGAAACTACAAAAAGTCTAACCACTCCTTCTTACTACACAATTGATCCAAAAGAACTGGAAAAAATACAAAATGCACTTTCATCAACATTTGAACCTCATTACCAAGAATATTATAAATGGCTTTATCAAGTTTTACTTAATGAGGATGCAGTTCAGGCCAGATTTAGAGCTCTCCAAGAAATTAATATGCAAGAGATAATCAACAATACTTTCACACCATTTCCAATACACACAAAATCAGCTCATTATTTCTTACACATAAATAAACTTGAGCAATTTATGAAATCTACTGATCATCACTATTGGCTTAAACGCTCGACTTCTCCTATTTCTCTGACTGTATCCACCACACCTCCAATTCCATTCCATCATGGTTCCTCCACATCATCTCCTAATAAACAATCTGATATTGACGAACGTTCCATCAGCCTTCCTGCTCTTTTACAAACCTTTGAAGAAGATCACGAGTTCTCTTCTAATGAAACCTTACCAGATGATGTCCTCTATTTGGATAATGCTGATAATACAACAAATTCAAGAGCCAGTTTTAAACATGGTAATAATATTGAACAACAAAATAAAATAGATAATTATTTCCATTTTACATATGAACCAAAATATCATAAATTTTACAAATGGCTTTATCAAATGAGAGTTGAAAAGGATATCCCATTACTACCCAGAATCATGTGGCATTTCTATAAATTTGATGATAGTGCTTCAACTCCTTTCCCAATTCCAGAAGATCGTAAACATGAATATGCTTACATTAAATACCTTGAACAACACAACTTTAAAACTGATCTACCACATCCAACTGAACCTCGAAGAACCACTAAACATCGTCGTAAAACCACCACTCCTCAAACTACAAAATATGAGGAGGAATTAAAGAAAGCCAAATCTTATTTTCCATTTGAATGGGCTTCCCAATACAATGAATTTTACACTTGGTTCTATTCTATGATTCATAAAAAAACACTACGAGATAAAACTTGTGGCAAAATCTTGGACACAATGAACTTTGAGTTGCTTTACCTCAACAATACAAAATTCCCAGTGCCTTCTCAACATTATACAGAATATGCCATGATGCAGTATATGGATGGATTACCAGATGAGATTGTTGACGAAGAGACAGACTCTGAACATTGGAGAAATAATGAAGCAGCAAAAAAGCACTTTTATCCATTTCGCTGGCAACCAGATTATGATAGGTTTTATGTTTGGTTGCATAGAATGATCAATAAACATGGTCAGCCAGAGAGCACTGATCCACAATTTAGGGATGCCATTGATTACGACCGTGTTGTTCAACACAGCTCCTTTAAAATACCTGTTTATCAAATGCATGATTATCTTTATATGAAATGGTTGGATGATGGTAAAAAGGGAGGTTACATGAATCCTCCTTACATAACAGCTCCTCCTTCATTACTTGTGAGAGTTGGTCAAGTTGATTTAGAGGAAAGAGCAGAAGATTTCTTTAATTTGACTGAAAATGATCCCCATTTGGAATATTATGTTTGGATGTATGAAATGCTACAGAAACATGAAAATTATAACAAAACTAAGACAAATTTCTTTAAAAATATTGATTATTATAAATATTTGACTAGTACTCCATTCGCTCTACCATTAGGCAAAGCAAAAGAATTTGCCTATATGAAATATTATGATGAAACCTTCAATCAAGATTTGGAAAAACGTATTTACACAACAGCAAATCCTCTTAGGTTCCATACTCCTGTTGATGAAGACATTTTGAGAGAAGCCAAATCATTCTTTAAATTTGGATGGTATCCTTATTACAACCAGTTTTATGTCTGGTTCTATAAGAAAGTTAAGCAATACGGTGTTTTCAAGAAAATAGACACTGATAGCTTTAAAAATGTTGATTATATCAATCATATTACAGTAACACCTTTTCTCATTCCTCCAGAGTACTTGAATGATTATGCTTACATGAGACAATTAGATCAAGATAATAAATTATTTAGTCAGACCACACCAATGACTTCAAGAAAACCATCAATTCGAAGGAAAAGACAAGCTAACAATCAACAAGCTCAGCAACAAAAGACTACAAATAAATCTTCAACTAGAACTACTCAACTCTATCATAAATGGATGAAAGAACAATATGAATATCATGACCCCTACTATGATAAGTTTTATGATTGGTTAATCTACCGAGAAGATATTTCTCCAGTAAGTGGAGGGGTTACCCCAAGGAGAGTGAATCCAGATGTCATTGTGTTGGAAACCCATTCTAGCACACCTTTCCCAATACCAGCTAATTTCACAAAGTACTTTAGATGGTTTGATGATGACCATACCAAAACAACAATCAAATTCGATGTAGCTTTCACTACTGGAGATTACATGGATTACATGGAGAATATTACTAAACCTCCTGTCGAAGAACTTATTAAGGGGTATTACTCAATGGACCCCCATTTGCCTTCTCTTAACACACGATATCATGATTTCTATGACTGGTATGTTCGTAAATATTTTGGTCAAGCCCATGAACAACCAACTGTTGATGGTCCAATATTTGTGTCTCCTTATGTACCTTATGTTGTTAAAAATAATACACCTTTTGAGATACCACCCAGATTCACCAATTATTTCAAATGGTTTGGCGGATGGCCTCAGCATAGTCGAAGTTACCGCACACCAGATTATGATTTTGGTTTAGGACCTATACCAACTACCCCATCAACCTGGGTGTACTTTGATTACAATGCAACCACATGGTGGCCCCCTATGGAAATAAGAGAGCGTGAATTTTTTTCAAAGAGGCCTGAAAATTTTAAATTACCATTTTGGAAAATGTTGCTGGAGAATAAAGGTACATCACATGCTCCTGAATATGATGCTTTTTATGAGTGGTTTTATAAAAAACATTTTGAGGTGACACATTCTATTGAACACTACTCTGTTGAAGAACCCAAACTGTTCCCAATCCCAACTCCAATGAAATACAAGCCAATGAACAATACACCTTGGAAAATACCTTGGGAACATACAGACTTGATGGACTGGGTAGATTCTGAGCAACTGCCAGGTACCACTAAAGAACCAGATGGTACATTACTACATCCATTCTATCTTACCAAATTCTATGGCACGGATTGGATGGTATATGGATATACTGCCGCAAAACGATACCGTACCTCCCCAACTTTATCAAAGAGGGTGTGGACAAGGACTAGAAGCACCACTCCTATAACTCCAGAAGACAAAAGCAAATCGATCAAAAGAGTAAAAAGGGCAGCTATATTAGTCACCAACCCAAAAACTTCAACAACTGAAACAACTCCATATTTCTTAAATCCCAATGCTACTACAATATTCTATAAAAAAATAAGACGAAGTTATAAATTTAAAATACAAAGATTTGGTACAACTCCAAAACAAACCAAATATTATTCCACATTCCCACCAAATAATTATCTTGGGCGTAATCCACCATTTTACATGGAACGATTGGAGGCTATGAGAGAAGATCATGATCCTAAATATGATCCATTCTATGATTGGTTCTATAAATCTTACTTCCCTTTGTTCGGAGCTACAAAACCATCCAAACATCGCCCCCACTGGATTCCATTTAGCTTCCCTTACAAACTATTAAATGACACACCATACCCAATACCACCAAAATTAACTTCACATTTAGCTTGGATTGATCCAAAATATATAATTAAAACAACTATCCCAGTAAATTCTGTGGAAGATCCATACTTTCCAGTTGATATTATAGCTTATGATGAATGGATTAAAAAAGAACTGACCACAATTAAGAAGTTATTCAGATTCTCCACAAAAACCCATAGTCCAACAAGCAGAATGACTGGTACCAGTGTTGCTATGAAATTTACTAAACCATTAGGACTCAAACCTTTTACTGAAGAACAAAAATTATTCCCACCAGACTATGTAGTCAATTGGAAGGATACTGGTGATTGGGATATTAGTTACACAGGACCTATTCACAGATATGGTACAACTCCAAAACAAACTAAATATTATTCCACATTCCCACCAAATAATTATCTTGGCCGTAATCCTCCATTCTATATGGAAAGATTGGAAGCAATGAGAGAAGATCGTGATCCAAAGTATGATCCATTTTATGATTGGTTTTATAAATCTTACTTCCCTCTGTTTGGTGCCACAAAACCATCTAAGCAACGCCCTTATTGGATCCCATTTAGCTTCCCTTATAAACTTCTAAATGACACGCCTTACCCAATACCACCAAAATTGACTTCACATTTAGCTTGGATTGATCCAAAATATATTATCAAGACAACAATTCCTGTAAATTCTGTTGAAGATCCTTACTTCCCAGTTGACATTATAGCTTATGATGAGTGGATTAAGAAAGAATTGACCACAACAAAGAGGCCATTTAGGTTCTCCACCGGAACACTTAGTCCAACTACTAGAGTAACTGGTATTAGCCAAGCATATGGATTCACCAAACCCAAAGGTCTGCAAGCATTTACTGAAGAACAAAAACTATTTCCTCCGGATTACACAGTTGATTGGAAATGGAGGGAGAAAAATATATCTTTTGATTATTCATTATTAGAATCAATGACCGACGAAGAAAGTGACATAAGTTCTGATATAGATGCTGGGAAAAATTCTATAGATGGTAGCTCTGCACGTAAAAAAAGAGAAACTGATAGTTATAGTACCACTAGTGAGGAATTTGTTGAAAAGAATAGTGAGGAAATTGTCAAACAAGATACTGCTGAATTGTTTAAGCGAAACAGTGCGGAACTTTTTAAGAGGGATGAAATTAAACCAGCCAGGGAACTAATTAGTGATAGCTACTCTGAATCATATGAAACTGAAAAAGAATTTAATGTAGAAACTGAAACTGAAATTGTAACCAAAATTGAAACAAACACACAATCACGTAAAAAACGATTAGTGCTTTCCACCCAACATCTCAAAGGAGAGGAATTTGACACTGGTCCAATTGTGAAAACCTACCCAACATGCCATCTTGAAGATTTAGATTTTGTTATTAGAATAGACACAAAGAAAAATGAGACAGAATTTCCCAATTGGCGAGAAGACTATGAAAATAATAAATCTGCTCTTTTTGGTCATTACCCATATGAACTCCCAATAACAACACGCCCACCCAAAGATATCACTTGGAAATTACAACCAAGTACTTCAACAATCTCGCCATTCTTACAATCAAATGAATTAAGAGATTTAAAACAGTGGTATTATGACAATCAATCTTTTCCCAAAGTAACTAAATTGATGAATTTCCTTGAGGTAATCAATATGTCCAAACTTCAAGCCAGACCTGACTTACCACCTGAAACAAAACCCAGATTTGTAGGCCACAATGAGCTAAAAATGTGGTTGCCTGAGTACTGGACTACACAAACCATTCCAACCAGATTCAAACTAATGAGTGAATTGGTTGCTGAAGCTAGACAAATAATAGCAGAATATAGACGTAAACACAACCTAACCACAACAACTACTACCACAACCAAAACAACAACAACTGATGATCCCCTTGATCCAGAATCGCGATTGATGCACAATGTACGCAACTGTTTTCCTTATTCTATAGAACCCCAATATGAATATTTCTACCGATGGCTATATTTGATTTTGCATAACATTAAAGGATCAATGCGTCGTCACAATGCAAGCTTAACTTTATCAACACCAGTGGATTATGAAGATATTTTACTTAATACTCCTTTCCCTGTGCCTCTAAATTTACGTTACTATTTTGCCTATGCTTATACCCTAGATGATCTGATGCAATCCACAGCCCATTATAAATTTTATACAACTAAACTTGGCCAACCAACTTACTCTCGTAAAATAGCAATCTCACCAATAACTTCTTTGACTACAACTACTACATTATTAGAGACACAAACCACAATCCCACCAGAAACCATTACAGAATGTGAATCAGATATAGAGAAAAAAGTATCATCTTGGTTTGGCTTCACTTATCATCCTATGTTTAGACAATTCTACAGATGGCTTTACCGATTGCAAAATAATAAAGAAGGATTAAAAAGACGGCATGAAGCAAGTTTAACAATGAAACCAATTGATTATGATGATGCCATGAGAAGAACACCATTTCCAGCTCCAGCTTTCTTAGATGGATATTTAGCATATGCCTATCATCTTGATACCTTGATGAGATCCACAGATCATTATAAAGAATTTGAGGATATGATGTGGCATTACACTTTACCAACTGTACCAGCAGAAGTCCTTTTGAAACTCAACCTCACAACTTCAACTGGTATAACCGGTTCTATGTTAACAAAAATTATTACATCAATTAGCCCAAAGAAACGAGTTAAACGTGAAACAAAGGGGTGCGCTCAATTATTTTTAAACCATTCAACTTTTTCTAAAGTCTCAAAGTTCTCCTTTAACATGGAAATGAAGAATTTTGGCCAAGGTATTCAAAATGTTTATTATTTGAAAACAATTCTCATACCTTCACCATATCACTGTAACTTATTCCAATCAGAAATTAACTTGCCATCCTACATTTGCCTACCTTTTCATCCTATCCATCAGCACATCAGAGCTAAACGCTCTGTAGCTGAGAACCAAATAGCAGTGCTTGAAGACATAGAAAAATATGTTGAAGAATCTGGAAAAAATCGTATTAAACGCGACATTCCAAAATTTCTTAAAAAAAGACTACAAGACTCCATCAAAGATAAAGTTATAGAAAACATTGAAAAAAAGATTGTAATTGGTGAAGGATTGAAAAAAGAAATACGTAATTTCAATGAGAGGTTAAAGCAAAATGAGGAATTGAAAAATGAATTGAAAAACTTTAAAAATTTGTTTCACGATCATAGTGGGTTGAAACACAGGCTCAGAAGTGGTGAAAAATCTGGAAAAAGTCGTATTAAACGTGCTATTCCTCAATTTCTTCAAAATAGACTTCCAGATTGTCTCAGAGATAAACTTGAGAAAAACTTTGTAAAAAAGATTGTAATTGGTGATGGATTAAAAAAAGAAATCAGACATTTCAATGAGAGATTGAAGCATGATAAAGGATTGAAAAATGAATTGAAAAACCTGAAAAATCAGATAGATGATCATAGTGGGTTGAAAAGGGGGCTAAGAAGTCTTAATAATGTGATAAAAGAAGATAGTGTTTTGAAAAATGAATTGAAGAATTTGGTAGATCATCTAACACATGATATTGAAAAAAAGGCTGACAAATCGGAAAGTGAATTAGAACCAAATTCAACTGAGGAATCTAAAAAACGAGTTAAACGTGAAGTAGATATCACTGATCCTCCATTACTTTTAATAAATCTCAAATCCATAAAAACAAGTATCAAACTTGTTGGAAATACTTCAATTTATGGAAACCTACCTTCAACCAAAAGTTTCAAACCAATGTTAAACCACAATTTAGACCAAATTGATCCGAACATCTGTTCTTTCAGGAGAGAACTTGAAACAAAATTGATATTACAAAAACCGTTTACCTGGGAAAAAAACCCACCATTCACTGTTTGCTCACCCTTGATCTCAAATCATCCTCAAAATCGTGCTAAACGCTCTGTATTTTCTGATTTCTTCAAAAACAAAATCCCAGATATGATTAAAAATCAATTTGAAGGAAAACCTGCGACATCAGTCACACTTAGCCCTGGATTAAAAAGAGAATTAAGCCATCTTAATGATAGGTTGATACATGATAGTACATTTAGACAAGAGATCATTGATCTTAAAGATCAAATAAAAGATCATAGTGGATTAAGACAAGGTATGAGGCATATAGGAAAATCGCTCCGAGGTGATAAAGATTTGAGAAGAGAATTTGAGAGATTTAAAAAAAATTTAAAAGGTGAAAATAAAGAACCATTGCAACCCAAAATAATGAACCAAAGAAGGCCAGAAAATTATCCACCACCAAAGATATCATCTGATCTTGTAACTCAAAATAGAAGAGTAAAACGTTCAACATACATACCAATAAAACAAAAATTTGCTGAAATTAAAGATAAAGCAATTGGTGTTAAAAATAATATTAAAAGGATTGCTAAAAAAATTGGAAAAAATTCACAAATACTTGGAGAAGCAATCATTTTGGTAGGAAAATCGTCCTTTTTTTTAGCAAAAACTGCAGTGAAAGCAGTAAGAGTGGGTAATAAATTGAAACACTCAATCAGAAATAAAGTGAAGGAAGTTAGAAATAAAGTACTTCCTAAAAAAAAAAAATTTGAAATAATTTCAAGGTCACCTTGGATATCATTTCATGATAAAATACTTAATGAGATAAAACTTGGCAATCAATCTGGTATCAATTCTTATCATAACCTTATGTATATCAATTCTAATGAAGAAACCTACCTTTTCATTACATTGCCGAAATCCCTTTCCTGGAATTTTCAAGATAATGAAAGTAGACAGAATTTTTATCATCATTTCCAGTATAAATACAAAAGGCCGGAAAATAATCCCACTTGTTTGATAAAACTGATCCATAATCAAACAGAAACAATTTCCAGTATTTTAGAATCTACTGAACCAAACAAAGGTAGTTACATTATAACCTATATCCATCAGATGGTGAGAACAACTAGTGATTGTGTTATTTGGAGAAGAGCCAAACATAAAGCAAACTCTGCAGAATTTAATGAACCCTCCCTATCATATTGTGTTGATCCAGAAATATTCAAACAAGTGACACTTGGAGACATTTACAAAGATATATATCACCTTCCTCAAAGATTCAATGAGAAATTGAAAAAAAAATTCCAATCACTAATTAAAAAAAAAAACATTGAAATATTTTCAAGGTCAATCTTATCTTTTAGTAATGAAGTAGTATATGAAGATAATATCAGTGCTCATCATAGCAATGAAATTTACTCTTACAGTGATAACTTATCCCCTTTATCGATAATATTTCATCAACATGAGAAACTTTCCCCCTATATGATCAAACCACATTATTTTTATAAAGAAATTGAAAAAATCCCAATTGGTTGTAATGTTATAGATTGTATAAATGGGATAGTGAAATTAAAAGCACACCATGTTTCTCAAAACAGAAAAAAACGCTCAGTACTTGATGAACCAATATCTACCACTTCATCATCAGATTTGTGTATTACTGCAACACATATAGATCTGCCAAATCATTTACAATTTTACAGATTCACTTTAACACGTTCTTGGGGGAAAAAATATGTACCTCCTGAGAATCGAACTGAGAATGATACTTATTGGCCAAAAAAGCCAGTTTATGATTCAGATGATAATGTTACACTTACTGAGCTACCTGTGCTTGAATTAAAAGGACTGAATTCAACTTCAAATGGAACTTCTAGTGTATCTTTCCCTGATCTAATCAACATCACAATAGATACCACTTTACCTTGGCAACAAAATGAGACTCTTGATACATGTTTGCTTCATAAAGCTATGGTCACAGAAAAAATCATTATATCTCAGCAACAACATCAAACTACTGGTTCAATTTCCTCTGATAAAGTTGATCTCACTGAAGATACCACCACAATCCATCCTACTCTGGAAACACTTTCCTTTGATGAAGCTGATGTCATTGAAAATATACCCCTACCTCTTCAGACTTATCAACATCAACATAAAACACTTTGCACATTTTCCCCTAATGAGATCAACATTACTAAAAATACAATCACATTTCATCAACAACAACAAACATCTAATAAAACTCTTCATGCAACTTCCAATAAAGATGGCACAACACTTCAAACAACTCATCAGAATTCTCCAAAATCTTCCTCAACCCAAGAAACTTTATCTATTGCTGTAATTTATGCTGAAGAAAATTCTACAAAACATCATTACTCCACTAAATATAACTACTCAACACAACATAAAACACTGAAAAATAATCCAATTCACCACCTTAATCCAACATTTCTCAACCATTCCACCCTCTTCCCTTCCAAAGTGTCAAATACCTCATCACAAAACAATCATTCAAAATCAAATGAAACATTTATATTTCCTTCAAATGAAACTGGTATGTTTGGGGAAGGTAATGTAGCCAATCTTGGAGGTGTAGTGGGAATGGATGGAGCTATGGGACACTATTATAAAGCAGTATATGATGATGATATTCAACGTGAAATATATAGACAAAAATATCTTCCACAATCAACTAACTCAACAAGAATCTTTGTTCCTATTGAAACTCATACTGTGCCTCTTAATCAAAAACACCTTAAAAGCCATATGGACCATTACTTTTCAACAACCATCCATCCCAAGTATTTTGAAGCTTACAAATGGCACCATGCAGTAAGACAAGATAAAGAAGGGTATTTAAGGAGACTGAAGACTCTATCTTCAGTACATGTGGGTTATGAAGAAGTTTTAAAAACTACTCCATTTTCATTACCCCCTCATTTACGTAACTTTTATGCAGAAGTACGTGAACATGAAAGAGCCATTGGTTCAACAGCCCACCATATTCGTGTTCGTAGACATCCAACATATACAAGATCACTACAGGAATCTGCTAAAACCATTCATTCAAAATCTATGTTCTTTACTCAACCTACTTCTAATTGTTCAATAACTCTTCCAAATCAATCAACTCCTCTAAGCCATAATTCATCCACTCAAAACCCTTGGGCTACGGACCCTCCACCAAAAACCACAACATTAAATTTCCAACAAGCTATTTCTCAGTTGAAACAACATTTTTCCAGATATGATACTTATTTGGATAGAATGAACACTCTAATTAGTCAAAAAATGGGTGAATTAACTTTATACCACCCCACCCCACCATATCCACCAGATTCAACAACTTTAAAAGACGATTATACTGTACCAAAGGATGAACTAGGCTTCAAACAAGAACTTGATCAATATTTCTCAACACAAATTGAGCCTAAATACTACCAAGCATATAAATGGTACCATGCACACAAATTAGATAAACAAGGTCGTGTTAGAAGGGCTAAAACCCCATCTACTCTAAATGTTGATTATGAAGATGTTCTTAAAACTACACCATTCCCATTACCACCTCTTTTGAGACATTATTATGCAGAAATTCGTGAAATTGAACGAGCCATTAAATCAACTGATCATCATATAACACCAAAAAAATATGATTTCACTTTCCCAACATTTGATTTAAAAGGTCAAACACATGAATTCTTAAAAGATATATTAGAAGCTCAAAAACAATTCCAAAATTTGAAAAATGAAACTGAAAGATTAAATTTAACTAGTGATCAGTTACGTGAAGCATTCAAGGAATTATTCCCTGGAATACAAACCCAAAAATTCCATAAAACTTTGTTACAAACAACAACTCTGAAAACTACTATTCAAGATAAGGAAACATATACAATACCTAAAGAACAGGGACACTACAAAAATCTGATTGATTTCTACTTTTCAACCACAACTAATCCGAAATATTTTGAAGCATACAAATGGTACCATAAGCTTCAACTGGATAAAGAAGGATATGTTAGACGTCATAAAGTTTCACCTGCTTTACAGATTGATTATGACGAAGTCTTGAAAACAACACCATTTCCAATACCACCTCATTTACATCACCATTATGCTGAAGTAAGAGAACATGAACGAGCTATTGGGTCAACAGATCATCACATTCAATACACTGGTCCTCTTGCTGAAACTAAAACTATGCCACCGACTACAACCAAGCCCCTTCGAACTCCATGGAATACAAGAACAGTCCGATTTAAAATGCCTTCATTTACAACAGCAACAGACCATCTGTTTTCTCTATTTTCATATCATTTTACTGATCCTAATGAGTTATTTGATTCAAATCCTAACCCTGAGGATGGTGGCACTAGGAATTTCTGGGAATTGAGAAACACTTATTGGAAAGTTTTATATAAGAATCATAAAGATCAAATCAACTTTTCACCAAAATATGAACCTTTTTACGAATGGTATTTCCAATGGATATGGACACCAATATATAATTACACAACTGTTGGTCCTTTCTCAATTTCAAGGAAAATTAACTACACCACTTATAAAACCTCTCCATTCCCCATACCTCTCAATTACACAAAAATGTTTGCTTGGATTGATGAAAATGATGCTTTCAAATTTACTGACATATATTGCCCCACTGAACCAGAAAACTTCACTTATGATCCTAGTGTCCCATATTATATGTATAATACCCATGATCATAAATTATTGGAAAGCTATTTCGATGTCTGGTTTGATCCAGATCCCAAATATGAAGATTTCTACAGATGGTATTATGTCCAATTACATCGGGCAAAAGATCCCTTTGCTCCAACATTCCCACATAAAAGATTACCAAAAGCTAGGGAGGAGGTACCAAGCATCAGCACACCTTTTGCAATACCGCCATCTTTTAGAAGATTCTATGCTTGGGCACATGATGATAGTTATAACCAAAATCGTACCACTGTGGTGGATACAACTCACAGAATGTACAGGACATTGGTTAGTTTATATGGTTTCCCAACAGGAACTGAAGATCCTTATGGAATCCATCTTCCTTATTCACACGAATTAACAACTAGACCTCCTAGAAATGAATCAAAAGATCACTTCCAAAAGAATTTCTTTGAGTCATATCCTGATGATATGAATTTGGATAATGATAATTCAATTCCATTTGAATGGTTTCGTGAAGGAAGGGACTGGCCTTATGATGAATGGGGAGAATCAACATTTCAAAAATATAAGAGAGCAAATAAATCAAAAACTAGGAGAAAACGTCATGTGGAATTTTTCAAACCTCATACATATAAAACACATCACAAGCCTATTGATGAGGATGCTTCAGAAATTTATGGAGATTTCATGAAAGAAAAAACCTTTGAATCTACAACTTCACCAAAACCAATAACCTTAAAAACTCCATTCAGCTTTTCTCATTCTACATCAGCAACTCAATCTGTGCAATCTTTTCAAGTGGTAAAGCCTCTATCCCCAACAAGTAATGTTTTAGATTATTATAAGTCATTACTGAAAACATATGGAAAAGCTCCAATATGCAATACATCAGAAGAAATACGAGAGATAGAAAAAGAACGACAAGAATTCCGTGCCTGGTTACAACTCAATGAGAAAATGAGACATCCAATAACTTCAGTTCGAGATAACCCCACATACAGTCAGTTTTTCTATTGGCTTCACAATAAATCTCCAACATCACCTAAAAATAAAATCACTTATCCTTTAATCAATACCCCTTTTCCAATACCTGAAGGGTATAGAAAACAATATGCCGAACGTATTGGTGCTGAACATGATGAAATTTACAAAGATTTGGTAGAACTTGGTATTATTGATGAAATAACAGAACCAACTATTGTAACAACCCAAAATGAGTTTTTTGTTTCATTAAATACCACAGCAGATGAATATAGTGACGATACAGTAGGGACTAGTCCTCAGACACAACCAACTCTTGATGATATAGATCAAATTGAATTTATGCGTGGTACAGTGAAATCAAATTTTGATTCTAAAGAAATGATTGATCGCATGCACAATTTGGGATTAGTAGAAGCAAAATTGGATGAAAAAAGGACAATATTTCCCACCATTCCAAAATTTATAACCAGACTACCATTTGATTTTGAAGCTTTGATGAAAAAAGGGTCTCATGTAACTGATGATAGAACTTATACTAGACCTGCCTTTGATTTTGAAGCTTTAATGAAAAAGCAAACTTCATTGCATTATACCCACATCACTTCACAAAAGCTATCAATTGATTCTGTAAATTCAACAATTGATCAAAACATAACAGCCTCCATTTATTCAGTAAAATACCAACCATCCACATTCACATTGCTGGCTGGGGTAAGAGATTACTTTAAATCATTAAGGGATACATTTGGTAAAGCTCCGATTTTAAGCACATCAGAAGAGAAACATCAAGTAGAAGTTGAACGAGATGCATTTCGTAGACAAATAGAGGAAAATTTACGTTTCCAGCAAGAAAAAAGGCATCCTTTAATGGACGATATTAGCCAAATAGGGCTAAATACCTCTTTAAAAATCCCCTCCGAATACCTCAGAGCCTATATGCAATATACCGGAGTTTATAATGAAGATATAAAACAACAGCTAAGAGATCTGGGTTATCAAGATGACATATTCATATCCACAAACCTGGCAACAAAAACCACAGCGCTTTTGCCTTCTAATGAGAATAGTGATTATAGCTATGATACCCCAGAACCTCTGCCAATTATGAACTTCGATGTTGTTGATGAACCTGCAGATGCCAAACATATGGAAATTGACAGTAACACTGAGAAAGTAAATTTTAATTCAAGGGAGGCTTTGGAACGCCTCAGATGTATGGGTTTATTACCAGGAATGACAAAGGCAACACGTAAAAAATACCCTCATGATATCTTCTCCAAACAATTTATCATTACACACGAAGAAAAAGAATTTCTAGACCTTGGACTGGTGAAACCTACCATTGAACATCCTAGGACAAGCCGAGTTCGTCGAGCAGCTGAGATAATCCTTCTATCATATGAATCAACATCCAGTAGACGAACTACTAGACAACCAAGCAATATGTCTAGAAGATATTATAGAAGATCAACCAAATCAACCACAACAAATACTTATGATTTGCTGGTTAGTGATATCAGATTCAAAGCAAAACACATTGAGGAATATGAAAAATATATACATAAGTTGGGAATTTATTTCTTAACAACTATTGAGCCGCATTGTGCTGATTTCTTTCAATGGTATTACAGACGTATTAGAGAGGTAACTCATTATCCACTACCACCTATAAATCACCGTAGTGGAACTTTTTCATCACCTTTTTATGTACCCCCCGAATATACAGGTATGTTTTCAAGTATGTTTCATCCTCATCATCTTAAAGAAATATTGACAACACGGTTCTTAGACCATTTATTCGATTACTACGATAACCACCCTAACTTCAAACATAGAGGAAGAAAGGTTAAAAGAAGGATGAATTTCACCTGGCCTTATCAAAAAAAATTACAGCTTTTGGAGAAGAAAAAATTACAATTAACAACACTAACATCACCTTGATATGTTGACTTGCTTTTTTTAATCGTTTTATTATTTACTATTAGTGTTCTTTTATTTTTATATATGACAAATGTGCCGAGTTCACCAATACCATTGATTAGTGCTTTTTTGCACATGAAAATTACTTATTTAATCTGGTATTTCATTCTTATGGACAGTATTACTCTGAAAATGTTTTTTGTGACTCATTCAGTTTTGTAACATGTAAAAATTTCAAGTTTCTTAAATTTTGACTAAATTTTTCTATATGTATCACTTATCATTGATTTTTTTAAAAACAATTACATCATTGTAAATAAGTTGTAAATATTAGTTATATTATCAATTCAATACACCAAATTTTTAAACATTTTTCTTGTTCTTTTTCAAAGGTAAAAAATGATAGATTATCTATAGGTAATGATAGAAAATGGTTATATGCAGCATTATGACTACCAGTGACAACATATTTTTTGTGGGTTCAATTTTTACAGGTTTCTATTTTCTATTATGAACTCTTGGTAATCTTACTCAAAGGGGCCGTCAGTAGGCCCGCAGGCCAGGCTCCCAAAAAAAGTTCTGCCCTCCCGCTTATCCCCTCCCAAAAAATTTATGTCGCATTTATAAATTTACATTACACTCGCATCAGATAGGGATTTTCAAAGCATTAAAACATGAAAAAATGTATTTTCAGAGCATTAAAAAACCAATATTTTCAAAGCTTCACTGGGCATTAGGGTGGCCCTTATTTATACTTGGTGGAAAAAAAATGTTGGAATTGTTTTCGGGACCCCCCCCCCCTAGTTTGGTGCCACTACATGAGAAAATGACGTACAAAAAATTTCAACCCAATCGATGCATGTTAACCCGTCCCTCAAAGCCCATTTTGAAAAATTGATGGAGCGCGCCCGAGCTGATAATATTCCACTACGGCCACGCGGAAACGAAACGCTAAAAATACCCCTAGTGACCCGGCGACTTAAAATTCACGCCAAAGGCATGGAAATGAAGATAGAATGTTCTGGTTTGCGGCATTCGATTCCTTATAAAATTTGGAATCGGAAAAGCTAATTTTCAATTTTTTTGCGCCCCCGGGAGGAAAAGCGCTAGGGGTTTACAAAGTGCGACTGAACAGAAAAAATCAAATTATTTGATAAAAATTTTTCAAACACATTTTTCGAGGGGAAAGAATGAAAATTTAATTCTAGGGGTTATTCAGAGCATCCGAACCCAGTTTTGGGGTCATTTTGACTTCGAACTACCACTAGTACCCAAAGTGAGGGAAGGGGGGGGGGGATGAAAAAATATTTCGAAAAATTGAGTGTGGTATCAAAATCCATATTTTTTACTCGCGAAATCCGCTTCAGATTTTACTTTATCAAAACCCCCAAAATGGGCTCATTGGGGGGAGGGGGGAGGTGTCAGGGAAAGACCAAATCGAAAACTTTTCATATGAATTGAGTGTGGTATCAAAATTCACGTTTTTTTTCTACTCAGAGAGTTAGTTTCTGATGTTACTTTATCAAATGCCCCAAAATGAGCCCATTGGGGAGGTGCCAGAGAAAGGTCAAATCAAAAACTTTTCATAAGAATCGAGTGTGGTATCAAAATTCACGTTTTTACTCAGAGAATCCGTTTCCGATTTTACTTTCATCAAAATCCCCAAAATAGGCACATTGTGGAGGTGTTGAGGAGGACCCAAATTGAAAATTTTACATAAATATGAAGTGGGGTGTCGAAATAAAAGGTGAATTTTGATACCACACTCGATTCTTATGAAAAGTTTTCGATTTGGCCTTTCCCTGACACCTCCCCAATGGCCCCAATTTGGGGCATTTGATAAAGTAACATCAGAAACGGACTCTCTTGGTAAAAAAAAACGTGAATTGTGATACCACACTCGATTCATATGAAAAGTTTTCGATTTGGCCTTTCCCTGACACCTCCCCAATGGGCCCAATGCCCATTTTGGGGGTTCTGATGAAAAAATATCGGAAACTAACTCACTGGGTAAAAAAAACGTGAATTTTGATACCGCACTCGAAAAAGTTTTTATTTTAGTGTTTCCCTGCCCCCCCCCCAGGGCCCATTTTGGGGGTGGTGATAAAGTAAAATCTGAAGCGGATTTCGCGAGTAAAAAATATGGATTTTGATACCACACTCAATTTTTCGAAATATTTTTTCATCCCCCCCCTCCCTCACTTTGGGTACTAGTGGTAGTTCGAAGTCAAAATGACCCCAAAACTGGGTTCGGATGCTCTGAATAACCCCTAGAATTAAATTTTCATTCTTTCCCCTCGAAAAATGTGTTTGAAAAATTTTTATCAAATAATTTGATTTTTTCTGTTCAGTCGCACTTTGTAAACCCCTAGCGCTTTTCCTCCCGGGGGCGCAAAAAAATTGAAAATTAGCTTTTCCGATTCCAAATTTTATAAGGAATCGAATGCCGCAAACCAGAACATTCTATCTTCATTTCCATGCCTTTGGCGTGAATTTTAAGTCGCCGGGTCACTAGGGGTATTTTTAGCGTTTCGTTTCCGCGTGGCCGTAGTGGAATATTATCAGCTCGGACGCGCTCCATCAATTTTTCAAAATGGGCTTTGAGGGACGGGTTAACATGCATCGATTGGGCTGAAATTTTTTGTACGTCATTTTCTCATGTAGTGGCACCAAACTAGGGGGGGGTCCCGAAAAAAATCCCAACTTTTTTTTTAAGGGCCACCCTACTGGGCATAAACAAAATTACAATTCTATGATCTATCTGAGATCATGAGATGAAAGTGCGGAAGAAGCCCTCCCCCCGCCATTTTTAGCAGGTGAATAAAGTCAGTCCCCCTTTTCCACTTTGAAAAAGCAAAAAAAGTTGTCCAACACAAGGCACCTTTTGTGTCCCCCCCCCCATTTTTGATTCTGATGACACCACTGACATTCTCATTCTTTCATCTGGTTTTCAAGACTAGTTCCCTTATTTAACCTCAAGGAATAATACAAGGGGTCGAATTGAACAAGGGAAAGAAGGCAGCTTGCCCTAACCAATAATGGCAAAATTGCATTATTTCATTGGACATAAAATTTTCAAACTGATTTTTAAAAATATAATTGAAAATGAGTTGAAAATGAAAGATGTACTGAGGGTATGAGGAAGTATCAAAATTAAGAAGCCACTGTTACCCAATAGTTGAATCAACCAAACATTCAGTGTAAACGATCAAACACGGTCTAGACCCGACTGACAAAATTTAAACAATTTTTAAAAAAAAGGTTTACAAATCGTTAACTACAACTGTTTTTTTTTTAGACAAATTGTTCATGAAACACCAACGTTTTTGCGATGAATTCATTATGTGTGTATTAGTTAGAGATTGGTTAGTCGTCACCTTATTACTCTTCAAAAGATGTATGCCACTATTGGGATTCGAACCAGAGATCCTCAGCATAATAGGTGATTGCTCTAACCATCCAGCTACTGGTGCTGCTTCCCAATTAGCATTTGACAACGGCATATTAGATTTGTTTTCATCCTTGCGATCCTTGCGAATAGTTCATGATTTGTTTACAATTCTTTATAATTGAAACACATTAAACTAATAAATCACTAACTAAAACACGGTCAAATTCATCGCAAAAATGTTAGCAGTTTACAAACGATTTGTCCCAAAAAAACGCCAGTTGTAGATGGCGATTCATTAACCAAAAATTGTTCATTCAACAAGAAATCGCAAGTTAGCTACAGTTTTGCTAGTCTTCCTAACGAATCATCAGCCAATTTATCAGTCTGGAACTTGAATGGGAAAATTTTTCAAAAAACCAGTAAGTACATACCTCAAACCTATAGTTTATCTTTACAAAAAAATATCAACCCAACTCAACCTCTAATCCTACTCAAATCACTCTTAAAATTTTACAATAGATGAGTTTAAAAAAATGAAAAATTGAAGCAAATTGGCCATAGATACTTTGAGGAAAAAATGTTGCAGGAAATAAAAATATATTATTTTGAAGAATATGAGAAAAGAATGCATTATCCAAAAAATTATTTAGTTTCAAAAAATTGTCAGCGCAGATAACAACAAAAATTCCTGTCTGAGGAAATTATGACTTTTAAGATAGGAGAAGGTTATTCATTGCAAGATTTTTTTCCAACTTTGTACAAAAATTTACAAAAAGATATATTTTTTCAAGTACCTACCCAGGCATCTGAGCAAAATTTGGTGAGAAAATAGTAACTTCAGTAAAAAATTTTGAGCCAAAAAGTAACCATTTTTTATTATTGATTTTAAAAAAATCTACCTCCTTCTCACCATCATTTTAAAAATCAAATTCATCTAAAATATTTGACTTCCACAAGGAATACATTTGATTTTGTTCACAGAAAACCAAAAACATACAAGAATGAATGAAACATAATACCTTTTTTTTTTTCACATTATATCCAACATTGTTCATTAGCATTGTGAAATTATTGCCCCCCCCCCCCACACCCACCTCAAAATTCATAAATTCCACACAAGCCCCTGCAATATTTTCGGCTTGCCCTTGTAAACAAAAAATCTATGAGGGGTAAAATATCAATTATTTAGTTGAGATATACTTGATTTTTTTCGCTTGGGTGAAAATTTTTGTCGAAAAAAGCTTCTAAAAAGTTGAAAATTCATCACCTTTTCCTTATTGAGATTTTTCAGAACATGACCAACAATTTTGAATTCTCTTCCATTTTTTTCTTTTTTTTTAAACATATGGTCAAAGCATCATGGCATTCCATTCTCATCACAGTTTATTAAACAGTAGGTTTCCAAAAAATGATTTTATTTTAAATACGTTCTGTAAAAAGAATGTGAATTATTCCCAAGAGTAGTGAGAAAAAATTTTTGCCTGAAAAACAGCTTTTAATTTTTTTCAAGTCAATTCTTTACCAAATGAAGGGATTAGAAAATTGATCAGAATTTTTTCAAAAAAATTGACCTTAAGAAGAAAAAAGTAATGTTTAAAAGTAGTCTCGCTTTGATCCCGGAATCATGAAAACATAAAATGAAACTGCTAAAAAGAGCATCAATTAAAAACATGATTATGCTACTTTTTTTTAATTTAAAAAATAAAATAGAAAAAGTTCTTGATCAAATTTGCTCAACAAATTATTAAAAACAACAAAAAACGAATAATTATCGACGTTTTGACAAGTTACATTGTCATCATCAGAAGAATGATTAATTATAAATCCAGTACGATAAGAGATGAGGGAAAAAGGGGGAATTTTTAGATTAGGGATTTGTATAATTCGAAGCCGACTATATCGGTCTTGATATTTATTGAATTTGGGTTTTGGAGGATGTATAACTTTGTCGAAATCGAAGGAGGATTTTTTTCTAGATGATGTTGGGCTAGAGCTGTTGAATTTTTGTTATTAGTTTCGTCTAGACGGTGCTGTTGGATTCCTTTTTTCAAAAGTTGGGATGTTTCGCCGATACAGGGTGTCTAACAAAATTTCAAAACCCCAAAACAGGACAAACAGGACCTTCAACAGGACCTTTAAAAAATCGGTTCTGATCGATTTTGTACCCCCCCCCCCCCCAAATCCTATTCTGGCAAAAAAAATTGAAACGAATTTTTTCAATAATTGTTAGAAATGAGCAAAAAATTTATTTTATTAGCTATTTTTTAATTTTTTAAATTTTTTTTTCAATTACGATCATTTATTGAAATTTTTTTTCTATTTTGGCGGGTGGAATTTCAAAATTGTTACAAAACAGGACTTTTCACTGAAATAGCCCCAAAACAGTACAAAAACAGGACAAACAGGACCACTCAGTCCAAAACAGTACAAACAGGACGAACAGGAGTTGTTAGACACTCTGCGATATTATGTCCCAGGACAATTTTTACATGAGATTTAGTAGATTAGGTTGCTTTGCATTAAGTCTGGAATTTTGTCTTTTGTTTTCGAGAATATTTTTTTATATAGGGTGTTGGGATTTTTTTGGGCCAGTATGTTTTTTTTTACATTAAAAAATGAAATTTCTACACAGTTGAATTTTAAGAGCGATTAAGTCGAGTCAAAATCGAGTTGGAAAAAAGAGTGAAATTTTCACCTTTTTGAGGTTTAGACACAACTTTTTGAGTAACCCTGTACAATCACTCACTTCTGGAAAAAATTACAGAATGATCCACTCTACTTTTTACTTATCCTTCTCTTCCATGGAGCCATGGCAAACATGAAATTCAGTTTTTTACATGTATGGGATACTTCTTAACCTGTGCATCTTGCCTACACTTCATCACAACAATCAGATTTAGAAGTTTGGACAATAATTTAAGGGGGTATGAAATCAGTTTTGGTGAAGAAATACAAAATTGAGTTTTCTAGGGATTTAAATTCTCTATTTTATTCTCCTCAAAATGATACATCATACTTTCAAAAATCGATTTTCTCGAGGTTGAAAAATTACCTTGTTACAATTAAGATTTTCCTAAAATTTAGGGAAAATGTTGGTAAACTGAAAGTTATCCAATCAGATGCTGATACACAGGAACAGACACAAACTCAATATTCTCAAACCAGCATTATTTGATCAGTCTTGTTTTTCAACAAAAAAATAAATAAATAAATGGTCATTTACACCTGGATCTCAGCAGGACAACTAAACTGAAGTTCATGTGTGAAAAATAAATTTTGAACTTTATAGTCCAGTGGCAGATGGTAAGTAAACGGCAAAAGATGATAGAGTTGTGAAATTTGGTATGGTGTACAAGGACATCCTAAGAAATTTTTTGAGACCGGGAGGCAATCGCCAAACCCCATAGGAGGGGCTGGGGGGAGGTTTAAAGAGGGGTTCAGCCCCCCACTTTTTGAAATTGGGCTATCGGTCCAATTTTGGTGTCATTTCCATATGATTGAATCCCGCTGAGTTCAAAAATGTCATTACTTTTAAAATCCGAGGGAGAGAAGTGCCTCAAATTTGAGATTTCTCAACTCGTGTTTTCGCATTTTCCCTCAAAACTACCTAAAAATGACATTTTTTCAACTTTGCACCCCTTGACGACCCTCCAACCGAATTTTTATTACGATTTTCGAACTCAACTGGTAGATTACCATATATATCGATCTTTTACAACTTCTCATACCCCTACTTTGAGTGAACAGACCGGTCTAAAGGTGCTGAAATAGGGTCAAATTTGCACGTTTTTGGGTAAAAATCACGATTATTCAATTCTGTACGAAATAATATTTATCGGTCGAAGTTCTTAATACGCTGTCTGAGTAGTACAGGTCCAACACAATGAATTAAGACCCAGAGGCACTCCGAATACCCCCCTGGAGGGGTGAGGGGGTCATTTTTGACTGCCATTTCGCCCAATTTCTACTATTTAGAAAGTGAACTTAGTATGTATTACAACTTTTTCCATCCCGTAATCGCGATTTAAATTACTGGATAATATTTTCCAATGTTTCTGAATCCAGATCAGTCAAAAATTATCATTCAGTTCAAGGGGGAGGGGATGACTATTTTGGGGAAAGGGGAATATTTTGACAAAAAATCGATAATTTGACCCTATTTCAGCACCTTTAGACCGGTCTGTTCACTCAAAGTAGGGGTATGAGAAGTTGTAAAAGATCGATATATATGGTAATCTACCCGTAGAGTTCGAAAATCGTAATAAAAATTCGGTTGGAGGGTCGTCAAGGGGTGCAAAGTTGAAAAAATGTCATTTTTAGGTAGTTTTGAGGGAAAATGCGAAAACACGAGTTGAGAAATCTCAAATTTGAGGCACTTCTCTCCCTCGGATTTTAAAAGTAATGACATTTTTGAACTCAGCGGGATTCAATCATATGGAAATGACACCAAAATTGGACCGATAGCCCAATTTCAAAAAGTGGGGGCTGAACCCCTCTTTAAACCTCCCCCCAGCCCCTCCTATGGGGTTTGGCGATTGCCTCCCGGTCTCAAAAAATTTCTTAGGATGTCCTTGTACACCATACCAAATTTCACAACTCTATCATTATTTGCCGTTTATGTCCAAAAAAATGCAATCTGCCACTGGACTATTTAAAGCTGTTTTTCTCTAAATGTTCTAGTTCAATGTTCATGTACCTTTTTCTCAGGAACAACTGTATCGATCAGTCTTGTTTTTCAACAAAAAAATAAATAAATAAATGGTTATTTACACCTGGATCGCAGTAGGACAACTAAACTGAAGTTCATGTGTGAAAAATAAAGTTCGAACTTTAAAGCTGTTTTTCTCTAAATGTTTTACTTCAGTGTTCATGTACCTTTTTCTCAGGAACGACTGTATCGATCAACTTACTGTTTTTTTTTTTTGTTTTCTTTAGCAAGTTATACTCTATGAATAAATGAGGGCTGTTATAACAAAACATCCTCAGTGTACTTCAATCTAAAACTGTTACAACAAAACCCCTAATTTTTGTGGTAAACTGACCCCTTTATTTACCCATAAAACGAAGCTGGTTAACTCCTGGTCATAACAAAAAGTAAGGTATTCAGTCACTTTGGTTCAAAATCCTGTGAATTCCGGGTGTTGTGAAGGAGAAGTTAAAACCCGACTTGAAAGAATTCTTGAGATGGCCAACTCAACCTATTTTTGATTAAAAATTAGAAAATTTGATGATTGACAACAAAATAAATTGGAAGGATATCAGCGAAATATTTTAATCAGATATATAATTTTGTATCACCCCATTAATTTAGATTTAGCAACAAAAGGATAAGGAGAAAGAGGAGCAAAATTATAAATAACCTTTTTGATTCTAAGTAGGGATTTTAAAAGGAAAATTGGAAATGAAATTTAATTGGCAGTTTTCGGATTTGCACCTTATCTTGAATACCACATCGATAATTTTATATTTCAACAGTACGTCGATGTGCCAGCACCACCTACTTAATTGAATACGTTTATTTCAGGTGTTGCTGTGCGCTTATCACATACTGATTCATGGAGCATCCTATGAAAATCAATTAGAAGATATAAAATTATCGATTTCGGCGGACCATGAATATGTTATTGAGGTCCAAGGTATAAAATCTGACATAAATTGCAATCAGACCCTAGATTTAATATCAGAAATTCATAAATGGAACAAATACCCAAAATATACACTGACACTCCCCAATCACTTGGGCTCTGATCAGCACTACTACCAAATTTCCAAAGAATTTCATCCATCTCGCCATAAACGTTCTGCCTCTTCTACACTTCCAACTCTAGTAAGCACACCAGAAAATGAAACAGTTTTAGAATATTTTAAGGACATAACTGTAGAACCTCACCACTATGAATTTTACAAATGGCTCTACACAAATATCCAAAAAACAAAACAATCACCACACAAGATACTCATGAAAATGTTGAAAGATAAAACTTTCACGCCTGCCTTACCCACCAACACTCCTTTTCCAATACCTGATGAATACCAGAAGCTATACTCTTGGTTACTCTTACAAAAAGATATCTCACCTCCTGATTCAGCCGGATACAAAAAACATCTCGAAGATCATTTTACTGATCATATTGCACCCAAATTTGAGCAATTTTATATATGGCTATATGAAAAATTAGATTATGGTAAAGCAAACTTATATCAGAAGATAAAAGAATACATTGATGATTATTTTTTCACAATGGCTCCAGAAATCACCAATACACCTTTCCCAATTCCATACAAATATTGGGCCTTATATGACTGGATCATCCAACCAAAGTTGAACTTGACACGTTCAACAAGCGCAACACCAACAACAATAAAAACTACTGAACTACCTCAAGAGGTTAGATCTTACTTCACTGGGGAGGCTGATGATTTAGACAGATTTAAAGAATTTTATAAATGGTATTATATTGCTATGGAGAATGGATCGGCTAACTGTAGATATATTTTGAAGAAAAACTTTATCGATCACGATTTCACAAATTTAAGAACTGATGAAACAACACCATTTCCAGTGCCTGAAGTATATAGAACTTGGTATCATTGGCTTCGTTTGTTTAGAAGCCCAACCCCGCCAACAATGGCTACAACTAGACTTGAGCCAAAGCTTAAGTCGACATTGGAAGATCATTTCACTGAAACCATTGAGCCTCATTACGAATACTTTTATAAATGGTTATATCAAGCTTTGGGTAATGGTTCGGAAAATATATACTTCAAAAATCGAGAATGGATTAATGATTATCATTTTTCACCAGCAGAATACCTCACAAGTACTCCATTCTCCATTCCATACAGACACCAAGCGTTATATGAATGGATCTCGCATCAAAGGGCCAATGTCACCACAGCCAATGTGGTTCCAAGAGTGAAAAGAGTTAAAAGAGAGGTAAGATTAGGGATGGATAGTAAATTGAAGGCAACTTTGGAGAACCATTTCACTGAAACAATTGGACGAGAGTATGAACCTTTTTATGTTTGGTTATATAAAACATTGAATAATGGAAAAGATGATATACATCAAAAAAATGCCGAATGGATTGCGGATCCTACTTTCATGCCATCTGAAGATGATCACATAATGTCCAATACTCCTTTTCCAATCCCTCTAAGACATCAAGCTTTATACGAATGGTTCTTATACTTAGCAGCTTCAACTGCCACCACCTCAAGCATAATTCAGGAACATCAAAGAAGAAGAGTAAAAAGAGATCTCGGAACAACTCCTATGAAAGAACCAGATTTTGAAAATGTTCAACAATATTTCACAGATGAAACTATAAGATCAGAACATGAAAAGTTTTACAGCTGGTTCTACAATGTCATTAAGAAACAAAACCAATCCCCTCAAAAATTACTCCATCAATTTCTCCAAGATAAAACGTACTCTCCACTAAGTCAGCCAAACTCTACTCCATTTCCAATACCATCAGATTACAAAGAATTATACGACTGGCTCATATCTCAAAAAGATATTGAACCTCCCAATCAAGATGTTTTAAAACAGAAATTGGAAAACCATTTCACAGAAACCATCAAACCTCAATATCTCGAGTTCTATCACTGGCTATATAAAAAATTGGATAACGGTAGAATCAACATATATCAAAAAATAAAAGAATACATTGATGATTACTTCTTCACCATTGCACCAGTCATCACCAATACACCTTTCCCAATACCTTACAGACATTGGGCTCTATATGATTGGATCGTTCAACCAAAACTGAACCAGACTAGAACAACAATCCCCACCACAACTCCTGAGCCAACAACAGACCTGGCCAAAGAAGCCCGATCATACTTCACCAACGATGCCGATTATTTGGACAAGTATAAAGAATTCTACAATTGGTATTACAAAGCAATGGAGAACGGATCTGCCAATTGCAGACATTTGTTGAAAAAGAACTTCATCGATCACGCTTTCCTATCCATCGACTACCACGAACCGACCAATTTTCCGATTCCAAGTGTATATCATTCGTGGTATCATTGGCTTCGGTTATTCAGAAGTCCAACTGCACCTACGGTGGGTCACGATCGACTCGATGAGAAATCCAAATATATGCTCGAGCAACATTTCACTGAAACCATTCCACCGTATTACGAACCGTTTTATAAATGGTTATATGAAGAATTAGATCAAGGCAAGATCAATTTGTATAACAAAATTGGAGAATGGATCGACGACAGATACTTTATGCCTTCTGAACACTTGACTAATAAACCATTCCCTATACCTTACAAACATCATGCTCTTTACGAATGGATCATGTCCAAGAAAGGTAATTACACCAGAGGTCCTGGACCAACAATCGAAACCAGTACAATTGCATACTATCAGTTGTGAGATGTCATAATGTGCGATCATTTTTGACCTTTATCAATAAAGTTTTAGAACCACAAACGCATTTTGCGATATAATTTTGTAATATAAACTTTTTCATTGAATGATGGAAAATTATTTCAGTTGCCTGCTTATTCCAACCAGTAATTTTATTTGTAGGTAATACCTATGACCCATTCATTGAAATAAAACATCAAATACGAATTAGGCACGTAAAATTGAACATTTACATGTAAATTTATCAAAAAATTAAACGAGCAAAAGAAATTGGGACCATTTTTCATTTTAAACATCGATACCTATTCTTGGTAATTCAAAAAAAGTGACGTCAAAATTTTGACGACAAAAAAACTCAACACCCTCTAACGTAACATGTATAATAGGGTGGATCGAAAAAAAAAACATATCTTGGATTTCGACCAAATTTGGTGGGGTGGTTTACTTTGAGTGGGAGACTTCACAAAAAATTTTTGAGCCCCCGAGGGGCAAGGGGAGGGGAGCAGGAGGGGCTCAAAGTGTACCTCCTTTTGAAAAAAACGCTGTTTTTTGCGTTTTTTAGCCAACCAAAGTTGTGTCAGAAGCCTTAGTAAGACTTAAAAGATGCGATTTGAGTTTCTACATCTCCCTAAACCATCGGCGTCCTTCTCCGATCAAAACTCTGACTGCTACCAGGGGGTTGAAAAGTTGCAGATTGCAATATTTCAATAATATGACATTTTCACTGAGCTGGAATGATTTTTTTTTCATCGAGTATGTAAACAAAACATTTTTTCAATCACTGAAAGTGAATTTTGAAAAAAAAATTGAAAATTTTATACACCAGTGCAGCCAACAGCAAATCATGAAATTCCAAAATACGGAATTTATATAGACTTTGAATTGATTATGTTTTCGCCTGAAAATATTATGCATTTTTTTTTTCAATCACTGAAAGTATATTTCGAATTTTTTTCGAAAATTTTGTATGTCAGTGCAGCCAGTTACAAATCGTGTCATGTTACACTATGGAATTTACGTTGACCTCGAATTAATTTTTTTATCGTTTGAAATATTCACTATCATTTTGTTTCAAATTATCAGAAATGAAAAATTTTAAATTTTTCTTTAAAAATTTTTAACGTCAGTGCAGCCAGTTGCTAATTGTGATATTCTGATATTATGAACTATGAATGCATTACTTTTTCGTCAAGTGATTGAACCAATTTTTTCTCCAATCAATAGAAGTATGTTTTGAATCTGAAGAAATTTTTGAGAAATTACGCTGCAAGGCAGTCAGCTGCGTAAGAGAATGCTAGAAAAATGAAAAGACGCGGAACCGAATTTACAAATATATATGAAGACCTCGCGGGAAGAACGGGTTAACTTAAATTTTATAAATTTTGCAGGAGAACGTTTTAAAGATAATGTTGAAGTGGAACTGAATAAAAATGGATTTTCAAGTTTCGTTTTGATTTTATTACTTTCAAAATGTCAATTAGAATCATTTTATATCGGCAAATATTGCTCAAAAGTTTTTTAAAAGCTTCAAAGTCACTCAACACACAATGTGTTTGAACAACATTCTGAGAAGTTAACCCGTTCTTTCCGTGTTTTCTTGAAATTAACATATTTTTTCTCTGGAATTAATCAGTTTTTTCCACCTATGAGTTATCTTTTGTTAAATTATGATTTTTTTTTTCATGTTCACAACAGTAAATCAACTATTTAAAAAGCAAAAATCAGCTTTTTGCACATTTTTTTCTTTGTTTAGAGTAGTTAACCCGTTCTTTCCGTGTTTTTAATTTCTTGAAAATTCTTTTTTGCTTTTATTGACAAAATTTGAAAAGTTCGACATTTTTCATATAAACCACATAAAAGTACATGGTTTATTGTACACAATGGCACAAAAAAGTCATTTTTGAAAAAACCCTCAATTAACCCGTTCTTCCCGTGAGGTCTTCATATGTAATTAAGTATTTTAAGAACATTGAATAGTAAAAAAAATACAGATGTAGAAACCCTAAATAGGATAATCCTTTTTGGTCTCAAATTTTTTAAAAAAGTTTTGATTTCGAAGTTTATTGGCAATAAATCCTTCTCGTTCCTCGAAATTGGTCCAATCACTTGACGAAAAAGTAATACATTCTAGTTCATAATATCAGAATATCACAATTAGCAACTGGCTGCACTGACGTTAAAAATTTTTAAAGAAAAATTTAAAATTTTTCATTTCTGATAATTTGAAACAAAATGATAGTGAATATTTCAAACGATAAAAAAATTAATTCGAGGTCAACGTAAATTCCATAGTGTAACATGACACGATTTGTAACTGGCTGCACTGACATACAAAATTTTCGAAAAAAATTCGAAATATACTTTCAGTGATTGAAAAAAAAAAAATGCATAATATTTTCAGGCGAAAACATAATCAATTCAAAGTCTATATAAATTCCGTATTTTGGAATTTCATGATTTGCTGTTGGCTGCACTGGTGTATAAAATTTTCAAATTTTTTTTCAAAATTCACTTTCAGTGATTGAAAAAATGTTTTGTTTACTTACTCGATGAAAAAAAAATCATTCCAGCTCAGTGAAAATGTCATATTATTGAAATACTGCAATCTGCAACTTTTCAACCCCCTGGTAGCAGTCAGAGTTTTGATCGGAGAAGGACGCCGATGGTTTAGGGAGATGTAGAAACTCAAATCGCATCTTTTAAGTCTTACTAAGGCTTCTGACACAACTTTGGTTGGCTAAAAAACGCAAAAAACAGCGTTTTTTTCAAAAGGAGGTACACTTTGAGCCCCTCCTGCTCCCCTCCCCTTGCCCCTCGGGGGCTCAAAAATTTTTTGTGAAGTCTCCCACTCAAAGTAAACCACCCCACCAAATTTGGTCGAAATCCAAGATATGTTTTTTTTTTCGATCCACCCTAATGTATAACATTATCAAAAAAGAAGGCTAAAATTTTCTGTTATATGTCATTACTTGATGAATTTTAGAAAAATGCTACTTTTACAAATATTAATACCTGATAAGATTGATTTCCACATTTTTTTGTCGCGTTCAAGTTATGGTTATGATTCAACGAAACAGAAGAGAAGTTCAAATGTTAAACACAAACTTGCAAAAAAAAAAAGTACAAGTATTTATAATTTAAATCATTTCCATTTAACAACCAAAATTTTTAGCTTCAATGCTACAAAAAATTGCAAATCAAGTACCTACCTTAAATTATAAACTTGAACTGCAAAACTTCATTTTCAGCAAAATTCATAAATTGAGTTTGTACTTTGTAGCCTCCCTAATACCTTTTTCCAATCGTAAGTAAATTGTAAAATAATGTTATTATTTTTTCAGAAAGAATTTTTCTCAACTTTTTCAAGTTTTCCGAACTTTTTTTCAAGTTTTTAAGATCCTTTGCACAAATTGGTGCAATCTTAAAAATTAATATTGAAAGAATTATGGCCATTTCTATGGTTCATTGAATTTGGTGCCGGACAGTTATAATATTGTTTCCAGAACAATTTTCATGGGAAAATCGGCCAAAATCAATGAAAATTTAGAAGCCAAATCACCAAAGATCATTCCTCACAAAATTATGAAAAATTTTCCCAAGCAACCTTGAAAAATAAGGGATTTGGGGCCGAACTCCCATAGGACGATTCAAGAATTCGAAAATAGCCATTACTTAGAATTTTGGCCCATATTATGTATATACTTATTACAATAATCCAACTGATTTTTCTTTTCATTTCCCAAATAAAGCACCCATCAATGAAATTTTTTTTGAACATGGATTGTAAACTAAAGCTACTTTTTTTTAACTCCTATTTTTTTGAAGTTAAATTTAGGAGAATTTATCAATCTTAAGCGAAGTTGATAGAAAAAGTTTTAAAAATTTTTTCTGCTACGAGTTGGAAAACGAATGTTGAAATTAAGTTGAAATGCTCTCGACATTCATTACATTTCATAATATTTAGGTACAGGAATCGTCTATTCTCTTTGCAATTCTGCTTCCACGATTTTTCGATTTTTTTACAAATTTTTGAATCATACTCGTATTTTTAATTTCTTAACTACTTCTAAGCTTATTTCGAAAATCTTGACTTTTTCTCTACTTCTTTGATCTTGTCAACACTGCGATTCTTGTGAATAACATTCCTGGTTGTCGCATCGCTACGAAAGTCCTCCTTACTATAGAAAACACTTTTCAGAAGAAAATCTCAACTCTTATACACTGTCCTCTTTTGTTCCTCATGAATTTTCAAATTCTATTGGCGTTAGAGCACTATTGAAGTTTTTACTTTCAATAGAAAACTTACAGAGTTTTATTTCTTAAAGACCAGCTTTATCTGCATGATTTTAAGTACGAGTACATATTATTTCAAGATAAGTGAAATACATAATATTAATTGAGACTCAGCGTTGGATAAACTAAAAATGAAAGATGTAGTGAAGATATGAGGAAATATCGAGATTAGAGTAGATAAATCAATTAAATTAATTATAACCCAGTTGAAAAGACTAAGAACAGTCTCGGTAGGAAAAAGTTTCAAAAGACCATTGCTAAATCATTGCAATTAAAAACAGTTTTTTTTAATATTTTTGTTGCTGCATTCAAATTACCTACATGGAAATACCACAAGACCATTGTCCCTCACAAACCCCAAGATGCCGTGACAAACATGAAATTAATTCTTTACAGATTTACGCCTTCTTAACCTTGGCTCATGGCTTACATTTCAACATGACGACCATAGATAGAAATCTCTGCAATGATTTAATGACATACACCGAAGATAACCCCGGACTATACCTCCTCGAACAACCTATTCATCGATCACCTTTCTTGGATGAAACAAAAATCATCGAATACTTCCAACGGATCATCAACTTATGCAAACAAACTCATAAATTGATGGCAAATTCATCTCTACCGAAGATAGCATTCAACGCCCTTAAAAACAAATTTTTAAGAATGTTTCGAACTAAAACCACGACAAAGAAACGGCGAAATCAAGGTAAATTGACCACTTTGCCTACAAACCAGACATCGCGAACTTTTAGACATAGAAAAAAGAAAGGAATTTGGTCACTTTGGCCTGAAATGTCACCGATGCCAGATGAAGTGAAGGAGAAGATGAAACAATACATGAAAGAATTCTGGAGACGAATCCGAATCAAGCTGAAAAACAGAGAAATTACACTACCGACTCTACCGATTCCTGATTTGGAAGATATACAATTGTACTTCAAAAGAAGACGCAAGACTTCTCGCAGCCGAGTGATTCGAACGAGTCGCACTTTCCCAGAACCCTTTGATCACGTTGGATTGACGACGGAGCAAAACAGAAAAAAATTTATTAACAGAATATTTTAATCTGACGTACGATTTCATTAAACCAATTTTTATCGATTTTAATTTATCAACAAATTTCTTGTGTTAGGAAGGGAGGAAAGAAATTATTTTTCAAAATTTGAAGCCAGATTTTGACAGTTGTAGAAAAAATTAAATACCTAAATTTTAATTAATATTTCTCCATTTATCGTAATTTTTGGTTGTAACTCGATATGCCAGCAATGCCAGCATCACCTTAATTGAATGCGTTGATTTCAGGTGTTGCTATTTGCATATCACATACTAATTTATGGAACTTCCTATGAAAATCAATTCGTAGAAGATATAAAATTATTGATATCGAAGGATGAAACATTATTTCAATTTAATCATTGTCCCTTCGAGGCTCAAGGTACGAATTCCAATAAAAATTGCAATCAGATCCCACATTTAATATCAAAATATGAACAAAAGCATGAATGGAAAAACAACGAACTGAACCGTTTAAAACACACTATTAATTTTCTCAATGATTCCCACGACTTTTGGAATCAATGGCTCCGACCACCCATCCAAATCAATACAAATGACCACAATCAATTAAAACGACGCAAACGTGAAATCAGTTTCACCATCAACGAAGAAGACATGCAACCCCAATACGACAAATATTACATTTGGTTGTACAGTTTTATCAATGGAGGAAAACAAACCGTACATAAGCTTTTTCAGCAAATGATCCAAGACCATTTCATTCAAAAATTTTCAATTCCCACCACCCCATTTCCAATACCACCAGCTCATAGGGCATTATATCAATGGATAATCTCGCCGAAATGTAAACCCAGGCAAATCCAAGATCAAAATCAACTGGAACACATGATTCGTCGATTTTTCAACGAAACCATCGAACCAAAATATATGAATTTCTATAAATGGATGTTCAACGCTCTGATTTACGGTAAAGATACTTTTTACAAAAAATTTATTCAATGGATTCCGCCTTCTCAGGTCTCAATCACTCTCACCAACACACCATTCCCTATACCAGAAAAATTCTATGAAATGTATCAGTGGATAATTGATGAAAATCAAACAGAATCATCAATCCGAGTCAGGCCAACAACAAACAATTACAAATTAGCTGATACTGGCTCTTTCATGAACAAAGTTCGTAAACACTTCTCCAACGAAACCATTGATTTGCAGTACGAAGAATACTACAAATGGTTTTTCCGACAAATAAATTATGGCAAAGAACCCATCGAACCTCTTATAGAACAATCTAATCAGCACAATTTAACTACCCCAGAGAATTTCCCAATCCGAACTCCTTTTCCAGTACCAGAAAAATACCAAAAACTATACCACTGGTTAAGGCTGAAATTATTTTTACCAACACATAACGTCGGTGTTCACTCATCCACCAGCATCTCACCATCTTCAACAACAACCCAAATAAATACAGCTCTTAATTCGCAAGAATTTATGTCCAAAGTAAATCAATACTTCAAAGAACCCATAAAACCAGAATATAAGCAATTTTACATTTACTTTTACACAGCTTTACAACGTAATCAGTCATATACGTCCATAATGAAGAAATTTTTCAAACAACGTAAATACGTACATTTAGTCAGTAATACCCCATATCCAATACCTTTGGCCCATTTGGAAATCTACAGTTGGTTATTGGCTGAAAAAAATATAGACTGGGGCATGACACAGAGACTACCTCCCCCTCGTAATAGAGTCAAAACATTATTAACAACGCCACCGTTGGAATCTCTGCAACGATATTTCACTACAAAAATTCTCCCCGAATATAGAGAATTTTATAATTGGTTTTACCGAAACGATCGCGACCTTCGAGGTGTCCACTTTAGAAACAAAAGTGCCAAATCAATCAAAATTAATATCGCGTCGATTCACAACAATACACCTTTTTCAATCCCTGCAAAATATCAAACCTATTTCGCCCAAGTAATAGCTTTGGAAAAAGCACTAACATCTACTAATCATCATTACTGGAACCATCCAACTGCACCGATTGAAGAAATGAACAAATATTTCTGTACCAAAGTGCAAGAGCCATATGTGGAATTCTACAAATGGTTTTACAATCAATTCAACCAAGGCAATGAATCATTTGTTAAGAAAGTCATCGAAATGCTGCACGATTCAACATTTCAACCTCCCAAAGAACTCATCTCGACTAAATTCGCAATACCACCAGAACACTTTAGATTTTACGAATGGTTGAGGATAAACGATCCTCAACGTAAATCCATCCTCAAACAGGCAACTTTTCAACCCTTTGCACCGAGAAATTCGATTAATTATTCGAACATCGGTGATCAAACCATTGATCCAAAATATAAACAGTTTTATACTTGGTACTCCAAATTGAAACAAAATTCTCAAGGATATGAGAGGAGATTGAAGGCAGCGAAAGATGTGTACAATTTGAAATACAGAAACGAAGGATTGAAATTCAACAATACACCTTTTCCAATACCATCAATGTACGAAAAATACTTTTCTAATGTCAATTTTCTCGAATACGTGATAAAATCTACCGATCATCATTTCTGGCTCAAATCTACCCCTCGATAATGATTTTCAAAATTTTCGAAATATTTCAATCGATCATACCTAGTTTTCATTTATCTTATTCTATCATCTAAAATGTACATAATTTATAGATAAACTTATTAAAATATTTACTACCATCTGTTTAAATTTTTGCTTCGTTTCACCTCCTCCCCCGACAAAAATCTAAAAATTCAGAACAATTTCAATGAGAATTCAAATTGTTCGCAGGTTTTCTTGCTCACCTTCTTTCTCACCATAATACTGGTCCAAGGAAATTTCATAAATATCTACGGAGGGTATCACACTTTCGCTCCAACCGATTCGTTAGAAGCAGTCAAACGATTATTCACCACCATACCTCCCCAATACGAGCAATACTACAGATGGTTATATCGAAAAGTAAAACACGGTCATATGCTGATACGTCAATTTTTGAGCAAACTTCATCCGAAAAATGCTCCCAGTGAAATTCAAAATCTTACCAATACTCCATTTCCCATACCTCCCGAACATTGCTACGTCTACGAACAATTACGAGACACTACGACCACTACCGAAGACCCAGTCGAATTTCAAAAAAAAGTCGATGCTCATTTTAGCGCCGGGTATCCCTCAGAATATGCAGAATTTTTCAGGTGGTTGTATAGAGTACGTCATGACGACGAAGGGTTGGAGAGAAGGAATATAGTTATGGAATATTTGACTCAAATCACTTACGGAGAGTTTGTTCGGTATACTCCTTTTCCAGTTCCGGAAAGATTCGTCAATTATTTCGCTTACGTCAATGCCATTGATAGAACTATAGGTTCCACTGATCATCATTATTGGTATTGGAGGACACCGTCGACCAGAAGTTTTGTAAATTGAATAATGTTGTCTTGATTCTGAAACATAAAAGTGAAATTATTATAGAATTGTTCAATAAAATATAAAATTCGTTGTCTAATTACTTAGATATTTCATTCAAAAAATCCAAAAAAATTAAGAAAACGAAAATCAGAAAGGAGCGGTGGTCCTGAGATCTTCCTAAGCATTGAAGATTCCTCCCACCCAATTTCCATCTCTATTTTTTCATCTTCCTTCCACCGCCAGCCAATACAAAAATTCATATTTTGAAGGTGTCTATTAGCAAAAAAAAATCAAACAAAAAACCAGAAATCAGTGAGAATTCTACCTCACTTGCAAGAAAATCAGTAAATAGCGAAAATTTTAAAAATCTGTCTATAAGGAGCAAGCATTTTCAATGCATATTTTGTTCTTCCTTAAATTTTTATCAAAGAATGAAGAGAGGTTTTTTTAAAAAAAAAAAAATTCAATTTTAAGCCATAAAACGTGCATGGAAATGGCAAGAATTTCCATTTTTCAGATTCAATGGATGCATTTTTCTTGTAAAATTCAAATTTACGTACTATTTTTGTCAAAAGAAAATTTCGTTGTGTCGAAAAAAGAAACATGTTTCATGGCATTGACATAGCGGAAATAATAATATTGATTTTTTTAGTTTACCGTGTTTCAATTGCAATTTTTAGAGCGCCATATATGCCCAGATTGCGTGTGTTTGGCCAAAATTAGTTTTTTTCTACACTACGCCTAAATTGGATGTTTTGAGACACTATGTCCAAATTGTTTTTTTTAGGACACTATGTCCCAGTTGAAGTTTTTGGAGCACCATATATTCAAATTGAGTATTTTTGGCCAAGATTAGTTTTTTTTTGAACATTACGTCTAAATTAGATGTTTTTGGGACACCATGTCCCAATTGAAGTTTTTGGAACACCATAATAACACCATGTCCCATTTGAAGTTTTTGGAACACCATAATAATGTTCAAACAGTTTTTGTTGCAAATTTCAATAAAAACATAAGAGTAGGAAAGAATATAAAAATAAATACATTTTCATAAAATTTTGATATATATTTCATTAGATGTGATTAATATCAATTCGCCCAAAAATTTTTGAATCCAACAAAATATCATGTCAGTTGTCTTCAATTTCCTTCAATTTTTTTTTGTTTTTTAAAGTTAGAGAAAAATGTCTAACCCATGCCTATAATGTCAATGCCCTCCCCCCCAAAAAAAATTACCCCAGCCCAAAAATATGAAAAATGTTAAAATATAATTTTTCAAAATTACCTATCACTTTTTTCATTGTTGTTCTAGAAAGTAAATGAAATTCTCTACTTGACCCGAGCTAAATGAGAGTAACAAAATGGCTATTCATTGAATAATGAACGAGACATTTCGATTTTAAGGAGTATCTTCTCACTTTTCCGAAAAATATTTTTAAGGGATCGTCCCCAATGAATTTGCTTTCTCGGCATTCTTGGAAAGTACAAACACATTTTCAATCGATTGACAAGTTGAATAAAATACCATTAGGTACCTATTTTTGAAATCAACCAAGTGTCCGTTTTCTAAAAATTAAAATTTTCTATCAACAAAGCCAAATCGATCTACTGTCAGAGCTGGGCGGAATAGAAAAAGGGGAGCTTATCACCCCTTCCCGAATTATGACAAAAATAGTTTTTGGATAGAAAATTTGGTCTGAGCCAATAAAATTTTGAAAGTGATGACTTTCTTTAAAGAAAATTTTCATTTCAAGTTTTGAAAAATGGGGAAAAATTGTAATTTGAGTTTAAAAAAATAGGAAAAAAATATTTTTAAATCAAAGATTTCCATTTTTTTTAAATCTGGTTCATCCCTGCCAAATTTTTACTCAACATGTAGAACTTTTTGAAAATGTGTTTAGGAGAAGTCAAAAAGTTAATAAATTAACGATAAATACGAATGCAAAAGATGCAGCAAGTAATTAACTGGACCTAAAAATCCGGCTGCTGAAAGATACATACGAATAGGTAATTATTACCTCACAGCACGAAACAAGACCAAAAACCTGACTAATTTCTAATGTTTTCAGGTTTCTTGCACGTATTTGTGCACATACGTAATTGCCAACGCTCCTCCCAAGGCTCCCGGGCTCAGCCAAGACGTAAAAGAGGACTGGCAGCTATTTTTTTCGTACCCCTCGCAAAATTCCGGACAAACAACACGAGCCGACGTCTCGCAAAAAGATCAAATCGACAACTACTTCCTTAACCCGTTACCAGGATACGAAGCATTCAACAAATGGTTCTACAAAGCATTAGACAACGGCAGTAAATCGATTTACGAGCAAATTAGAAAATCATACGAAGACCCGAATTTCGTACCGCAAAAGACACTAACCAACACACCGTTCCCGATTCCGGTCCAGTTCCAACGAGTATATTCGTGGCTCCTGACGCAAAATCCATCATTGGTCGCCGCACAGCAAGAAATCGTTAAACAGGACGACGAATATAAGAAAAAAGTCGATGCATTTTTCGGTAATACCGTTAAGCCAATTTTCCAGAGTTTCTATCAATGGTTTTATGGAAAACAACACGATGGTTCGGATTGGAAACAACACATGGAGGAATCGAAAAAACTAGCTTCTCCGAAACACAGAGATATGGCAGCGACCCCGTTCCCGGTGCCTAAAAAATACCACGTGTATTATTACCACGAAATGCTGCATCCGAATCGTACCGTCACTCGACGTAATTTCACCATTTCGTCTGGCAATACATCCGGCGAGGGAAATATCAAACAACTAGTTGATCAGTTTTTCGGCGGCAGTGTCAAACCAGAATTCGAAGATTTCTACGACTGGTTCCACGGTAAACAAAAGGATGACGATCAATGGTTAAAAGAGTTGAATTTGGCGCAACATTTTAACCTTCCTAATGCAGATCAAGAACACTCGACGCCTTTCCCGATACCTCCGAAATATCGTTCATTTTACGAACTATCCAACTTCATGCATCCGAACGTAACGTCTGGTAAATCGATCCAAAGTGGCCCAGTGGCTAAAAATTTAGTCAACCAATTCTTCGGAGGCACCGTCGATCCATTCTTTGGTGATTTCTACGAATGGTTGTATGGAAAACAGCACGAAGATGATAATTGGCAAAAGCAATTAGACATGGCGAAAAATTTAAACCTTTCTGGTTTCGATAAAGCAGCAACGCCGTTCCCAATACCGGAGGAATTCTATCCATTTTATATGCTCGTCAATTTGCTGAGTCCGCCGGAAAATGCATCCGATCCTAATCAAAAACCGGCTCTGGTTACAGACTTGGATAGACTTCTAGACGAAGCGAATGAGCTGGAAGGTTTCCAAGAATTTAACAAATGGTTAAACGAAACGTCGCCTTTCCAAAAGAATCTGCTAAAAAAAGCTTGCGAACTGACGCTGCAGCCTTTGAAAATAACCAATATGAGTACTCCTTTCCCGGTCCCTGAACCACTTCGGGATGCTTTTTGCTGGGCTGTATTTCACGATGATGCAGACAACTCGATCGACAATGCGGATGTATTTTTCCGAAATGAGTTGGAGAGATTTTTCAAAAAACCGCATTTACCCATCCACGACTTATTTTATAAATGGCTTTATGATGTCGAAACGGACGAAGAACGAGCTCGACTGAGACAGGCGGCTGGCGAACATATACCGTTGGATTTCGCTAAATGGATGCAATTCACACCGTTCCCAGTACCGGCCGAACATCTGCATAATTTCGCTTACATCAACGCTCTGGAATCGTTGTTAAATATCAGTACAAAATCTCCGATGGCCAACGCCAACCCAGGAACAGGTATTCCGGGAACCAAGGCTTACGTAGAATTTACCAAATGGGTCAATAAAGTTTTGAACAACGATCATCAATTACTGGCTGAGAAAATAAAGGAATGTCAAGGCGATTTGGAATTCAATTTGAGAAAAATCAGTACCCCTACTCCGTTCCCTGTGCCATTGAACCACTTCAGATTTTACCACTGGTTGAATGCTCATTTAGACGATTTGAAGAAACCTACGGCTCCTCGATCGACGTCTCCCCAATCGGGAATATCTGATTCGGCGGACAAATATCTGGAATTTAACGCATGGCTGAATAAGTTTTTCAATCATGATCCAGCTGAAATTTCTCGACAAGTCCGGGAATGCCAGGCTGATCTCACGTTTCAACCTAAGAATGTCCCCATCACTACTCCGTTCGCTATACCCCTCCAATACTACAGATTTTACCACTGGGTGAACGCGAAGCTTCATCCTGAAGATTATGTAACTCAGGAGCCTAGAAAAACGCAGCCTGTTAATTTCGATTTCACAACAGCCGCGACGACAGTTCAATCAGCGGAAAATTTATTCGAAACCAAGTCGTATCGCGAATTCACAGCTTGGCTTAATAAGGTATTCAACAATGATGATAAATTGATTGAACAAAAAATGGACGAATGTCGAAACGATCGTGATTACCAATACCGCAGCATAAGGTCTAAAAGTACACCATTCCCTATACCTATCAATAACTTCAGATTTTACCACTGGCTGCTCGAACGTATGGAGAAAGGTAAACTCGACGAGCCGATTCCCATTGCGACACACCCGAACCCTCCATCGACACATGCCCACAAAAAAACCAGATCTTATCCGGAATTCGACTATTGGCTAAATAGGATTTTCAAAAACGACCACCAATTGATCGAGGCAAAATTAAAAGAATGCCAGCAAGATAAGAGCTTCAATTTGAACTCGAACAAGGGTCATGCTCCATTTCAAATTCCACTCAGATATTACAGATTTTATTTCTGGTTGGAAGATAAATTGAAATCCGGTGCTTTGACCACTTCCGCCAACGATCCTTATATATCTCCTAGAACCGAACCCGAACCTCGAGAATACGACGAAGACGAATCTCGTCCTCCAACCACTCCTTCGTACCAACCGTTTACAAATTGGCTCAACGAAGTTCTAGACCACAAACAAGAACTCATCAATCAGAAAATTAAAGAATGCCAACACGATCGCGATTTCCAGCCGAGAGATATCAAAGAACCGCTCCCATTCCCTGTACCTCTCCGTTATTTCCGATTCTACCACTGGTTAAACGACAAGGTCAAAGCAGGCAAACACAAGGAAGCCGGAGTTATTCACACAGCGCCAGCATTAAGCCATGCGACAACAGGCAAGCCTGGAGTTTCGTTCATGGGTACTCAAGCCTTCCCCGAATACACACAATGGCTATTTAATAAATTTAAAAACGATCAAAAACAAATCAACGAGAAATTAAAAGAATGCCAACAAGATAAGACCTTTAATCCGAGAGCCATCAAGGTCAGCACACCTTTCCCAATACCGATCAGACATTATCGATTCTATCACTGGATGAATTCCAAACTGACCCCGGAAGCGTATAAATATTCGTCAAATGAAATTACTCGACCACCTCCAATGGAATTTGAAGAATCTTACGATCAATTGGCTACCGAGCCCGATGAGGAAACCACTGTGGTAACAGAAACCACAACCGAGCTGCCGGTTCCATCGACTAAATCATATTTACAATTTACAAAATGGCTCAACGAAATTTTAGACGATAATGCCGAACTTATCGTACAGAAAATGAAAGAATGCCAACACGATCGAGAATTCGAACCGAGAGGAATCAACCAAACTACCCCATTCCCTGTACCGATTCATCACTTTAGATTTTACCATTGGCTCAATTCCAAGCTTAAAGCAGGCGAACATAAAAAGAAAGGCATTATTCATACAGCTCCGGCGAAACGTCACGCTACCACAGGTCGACCAGGAGTTTCCTTCATGGGTACTCGATCCTACCCCGAATACACGCAGTGGCTGTTTAATCAATTCAAAAATGATCAAAAACAAGTCAACGAAAAATTATTGGAGTGCCAGAAAGATCAATCTTTCAATCCGAGAGAACTCAATGCCACTACACCGTTCCCAATTCCAATCAGGCATTATCGATTTTTCCATTGGATCAACTCGAAATTATCGTCGCAACAGCCAAGTAAGATAATTACCTCAATTAATCGACATTCGGTATTACAAAATGATAATCGTTCGACTGGTTGGCAGGTGTTTAGAGAAGATCAATATCGATCTTTACTTGAAAACGTCATAAACAGACAAACGACAGAATCACAATCCAGCAACGCTCAGAAAGCTGACGTTCGTTCGACTAATTGGCAGTGGCGATCTATCCTTAAGAACATCGTACGTCGACAAACGTCGCTCAAAATTCCAGAATAATCGACGATAATAAAAAAATCTATCATAAAACGTTCAAGAAGTATTAAAACATTCTATTTTAATAAAATCAAGTATTGCCTGTATTTATTTCTTTTCTATGATATGATCATTAATCAACCATTTCGAGCAAATTCCAAATTAAGGTTAGTTTGTTAAGTAAGAATATTTTTAAGTTAATTCAAAATGAAAATAATTTATAAAAGATGTAAATATTAATTTTAAAGATTTTTAAAAATTAAATCAATCATTCATGCAATTTCTGTTCGTGTTCCTGTTTTTTGATAAATTTAATTTCAGAAAAATTAACAAAATGTGAACAACGTTTCAATTGCCAAAAAAATCAAAAAATCATTTTAAGACCACAAAAATAAATTTTCTGTGAAATTTGTAACCCAAAAACAATGCTTGTCTCGGAGAAAAGATGAACAGTTTTCTTAGAAATAAAACAGATGGCGCAAAAAGCTCGCAGCATATGAAAATACGTTTAAAGCTTACCTACGACGAATGAATTAAGGGGGTCAGTGTCAAAACGTCAACGTTGAATCACATAGAAAGACGTAAAACGCAAAATTCCGAAGGAGCGAAAGTATGCCAACTGCAAAATTTGAAACTTGTCATGCCATCTAAATAACAAAACAAGGAATTAATTACATTTCTCTTTTCAAAAACAAATAAATCATACGAGTACGTAAATACTAAATACCTAACGCAGATCTATGGAAGGGGCAAAGATTTGCACCCCTCCCCTCCCCTCCCCTCCCCACCCCTCCCCAAGAAAGTGACTATGAAAAAATTTCGGTATGTAAAAATTGTCATAGTTATTTTTTTATTAAAATATCAGATATGCACGTGAATTTTTTCAGTTTTTGACGTTTTGTTAGAATATCAGATATTTACGCCTTTTCTTTCTTTTTTTCAATTTTCAACGAATTGAATTTGCTTAGCAATTTTGAAAATAGATTTAAAAAAGATATTTTGTCCCAAGTTACAATAAAAATAAATACATAACTGAAATTCCTATAAATTTTCGATATTGTATCAGATGCAATAATTATATCAATTCATCAAAATTTTACCAAGATTTCAAAAGGCTGAGAAAAAATCACTACATTGATAGGTTAAAATTTTACCAAATTTTTTCATGTCCAAGTAACAGAATGTAATTCTGCAAGCGTTCGCCAGAATTTGGTGTTCCAAAATTAGGAGGTTAAAATTCGGTCTCCAGTTTTATAGATTGACCCAACACTAAAATTTTGTGATTATTAGAAAGACAAATCGTCGAACCACCAATGCAGCGAACTAGAACTCTAACGATGAACGTTAATTGTCTAAAATCGCCCCCCCCCCTCTCTTCGGGACTAAATTTAGCCATTTTCAACTTCATTTTCAAATTTTTACGGAAGACGCCAAAATTAACGTGACAGTAATAAATCGAGTTTTATTTCCTTTCTACTATTTTAGCGAGAAAATCGATTTTTGGTACTTGGTCATAAGCGCCCCCGGGGGTGGGGGCTCAGAAAGCTCGAACCCCCCCCCCCCCCCCTCCTCAGACAGGAGATTTTTTTATTACAAAAATGTGAATTGTTTTGCTCTTGAAACATGATTTTTCAAAAAAAAATCACCCTCGCTTCTCTTGGGCAGTATTTTAGTCCTATTTTAAAAATTGATGATTATTCACTGATCTTTCGGTCGAAAATCACTGATTTCTCAATTCCCAGTTCATCAGAATAAATCAATAATTTTGACTGAAAAATAACAGAAATTCCGTAATTTTTTAATTTTATTTGGCTCAAAACACCCTGACTACGCCAGCGCCACTGAAATAACAAGTTACTGAATTTTTTCATTGAAATTTCACCTCTCCTATTTTTTCCGAATTCTGAGCCCTTCCCTTAAATAATTTCTGGGTGCACTTATGCTTTTGGTTCGATTTCCAGGAGAACACCTCAAAAGTAAGTGTACTTTTTACCTCCAGCTACTGATTTAATATGAAGAAAATTAGGAATAGTAGGCTGGAAGTTCCAAAATGACTAGAAATTGTTAAATTTTGTTTATTTGGTCCTAGGAAATCGGTATAAGCAGAGGCGATTTTCCAAGGGAAGTTACGGAAGTCAGACTTCCATCGTTTTTTTAAAGCTTGAGATTTTGAAAAATACTAATTTGTTGGTAAAATGTGTCCAGAAAAATATGTACCTACATTTAATTAAATTCCATTCTAAGACAAGGACTTTTTTTCAGCATCATTTTTTCGACTTCTGAACTATGCCGAACTAGAACTCTAACGATGAACGTTAATTGTCTAAAATCGCCCCCCCCCCTCTCTTCGGGACTAAATTTAGCCTTTTCAACTTCATTTTCAATTTTTTTACGGAAGACGCCAAAATTAACGTGACAGTAATAAATCGAGTTTTTATTTCCTTTCTACTATTTTAGCGAGAAAATCGATTTTTGGTACTTGGTCATAAGCGCCCCCGGGGGTGGGGGCTCAGAAAGCTCGAACCCCCCCCCCCCCCCCCCCTCAGACAGGAGATTTTTTTATTACAAAAATGTGAATTGTTTTTGCTCTTGAAACATGATTTTTCAAAAAAAAATCACCCTCGCTTCTCTTGGGCAGTATTTTAGTCCTATTTTAAAAATTGATGATTATTCACTGATCTTTCGGTCGAAAATCACTGATTTCTCAATTCCCAGTTCATCAGAATAAATCAATAATTTTGACTGAAAAATAACAGAAATTCCGTAATTTTTAATTTTATTTGGCTCAAAACACCCTGACTACGCCAGCGCCACTGAAATAACAAGTTACTGAATTTTTCATTGAAATTTCACCCCTCCTATTTTTTCCGAATTCTGAGCCCTTCCCTTAAATAATTTCTGGGTGCACTTATGCTTTTGGTTCGATTTCCAGGAGAACACCTCAAAAGTAAGTGTACTTTTTACCTCCAGCTACTGATTTAATATGAAGAAAATTAGGAATAGTAGGCTGGAAGTTCCAAAATGACTGGAAATTGTTAAATTTTGTTTATTTGGTCCTAGGAAATTGGTATAAGCAGGGGCGATTTTCCAAGGGAAGTTACGGAAGTCAGACTTCCATCGTTTTTTTTTAAAGCTTGAGATTTTGAAAAATACTAATTTTGTAATTCCTCACAGATAAAATATCACGCTCATTAATTAAATCATACATAAACAAGACTTTTTTTTTCAGCATCTTAAAATTTTCGAGTGATTTATTTGAACCAAGTATTTTTCATAAGCATTTTCATGTTCTTAAATCAAAAATTATTAGAATTCCGTGAAAATGTTTGAAAATCAAAGTGGTCGAATATTGCAATTAAAATTACTTAATTTTTTTCAAATTTTTTTCCAATTAAAATTTCGTAATAAAAATTTAACCATTTTTTAAAATTTTCCAGTAATTAAATTTATTGAGATTCTCATAAATAAAATGATAAAAATTGCAAAACGAATATAATTTTTGATTATAAATTCATTCGAAAATTTTTAAATATGTAAATATTCTTCAAACTTAACATTTCCTAAATAAAAATTTCAAATAATTAAACTCCGAACTATGAAAGAGTAAGGATTTGTAATTTAACAAAAGTTATAAAATGCAAAGAGCCGACTTACTATTAATATTTTGATACTAAAATTTAAAAAATTCATCGTTTAATTCTCAACGGATGAGTATTTTGATTTAAAGAAAAAATGCAAGAGCGCGAAATATAAGTAGATTTTTGAAAACGTCGAAAGATAAATATTTTACTTTCCGAAGCCAACGTTTTGGAGAAATTTGAAAATACTGGAGAAGAGGCTTCAGAATGGATGGAGATGGTCAAATTTAAATTTGGGAGGTCTTTATTTACTTAGACCTTAATTTCATAAAATTTGACAATTTTTCAAAAATCTTACATTTTTTCCAAAAAAAACATAATATTTTTGTTAAAAAATCGAGATATGTACTGAGGTAACTGAAATTTTGGCTGTGATGGTTTTAGGGCATGCTCTTTCTAAAAATCGAAGTCTTGTTCCAAGATTCATCCGGCATGATCAGGCCAAGTAAGTTGAAAAAAGAATGCCAATAATTCAAAGTACAGAAACCAAGAAGTATACGTAGGCAATACGTTGGACACGTACGTAAAATAAGTTGTCGTTTTATTCCACCTTCGGCACTGCTTCAAAATGTTGCATACAGACAGGTCGAAACATATTGATTGATATATCTACTTTCGGGATCTAAAAAAAGAAATAAAAAAGGTATGTATCACACTTCTATGAAAAAAAAAATCATCAACATAAGTATTCTTTCTTCTTTAGCTTCTTCCAGAAACTGACAATGTCAACAAACCTACCTCATTTACGCATAATGTAAAACTGAAGTATCCATTATCTTGCCACTTTCGCAAACGACACCTTGAAAACTGAACGAGCCTCGAGCAGCTAAACAAAATAAAACGAAAATGATTCATGAAGTTCCAGCGTTAGTTAAAGAATGAAATTCGCAGATTAACAAATTAATAACTAAATAAAAAAATTAAATTACATTATAAATAGACATTTCATTTCAACTTAGCAATATTCAAATCAACGTGTATAAATAAACCCAATTCATCGACGCATTTTCCTCCCACCGATAAATTAAAAAAGTCGAAATACGAAAGTATTTGGATGGCGAAAATGAAAAAAGCTATCGTTTCGAAACAGAACTGATTTAAATTCACATCAGAAGCATTTACATTTAGACAATAAAAAAGTGAACAGTGCGCGAAATAGATAGGAGGGCAGCATCGAGGCAACTCTGCGAAAAGGAAATATTCGGGACTTCTTTAGTGGAAAGAAATTGAATGACATGGATATTTCCATTTAAAATGCAGTAGCTAGAATGTAAATGGTCGGGGAGAATTTTTCGGTACGGTTTCCCTTTCGCGTTTGTGCGCAAAAAAGGGTTCGCGAAGCTGAATAAGGTTTCGATACCCGTATCAAAAACTCGTTTCATTTGGTACGCTTTTTCGTCGGGTACAGGATACGGTTAAATTTTATAAAAGTACTGTTATATACTATATAAAAGCAGAACACTGTTAATGTTTATATGTATACAGAAGCAGCCGAAGGGTAGTAGGAGGACGGTAGGAGGTGCACGATACCAGCAACCAATGGAAGACTTCTTCATATTTAGATACAGTAAAGAGCGCCTCCATTTTAAAAGAGTGTTTATGAGAGGCGGAGTTTACACTTTATCCCTGCGGCGCGGCGATGAGCGTGAAGTGAAGGGATTTTCTACGAGTTGAGTCGCCGAACGTAGTTAGTGACGATGTCTAGTTTCAGTGATATGCGGTTATCCGACAGAATGAGTTTACCAAATGGCGTGGATATGTCCGCTGCGATCATGTCTCAGCATCCGGTACTCGGATCATTACCGCCGGCGTTTTTCTTAAGAGCTAGCGAACGATATCAGAGAACTCCGAAATGTGCTAGATGTCGTAATCACGGAGTGGTCTCGGCTCTCAAAGGACATAAACGTTATTGCCGTTGGAGAGATTGTGTTTGCGCGAAATGTACGTTGATCGCCGAACGACAACGAGTGATGGCAGCTCAGGTTGCGCTACGAAGACAACAGGCACAGGAGGAAAACGAAGCTAGAGAATTAGGATTGATTTACCCTCAATCTCAGATCGCCACTTCGTCCAATGTCACAGCTAGTGGAACTTCGCTACCGGCCATACAGTCGTCGATGCATTGTTCGCAGGAGAGTACCAGAAGTCATCTCAGCAGTCCAGGTAATTCGAGTTTTTCTTCTGATATAGGTACCTATACATTTATATTTTTCAAAATATGCAAAAATATCCACTTAAAACCTCGAAATATGCAAAATATGCAAAATATGCAACATCAAGATGGGTATCCCTGGAAAGGATTTTTCGAGCTTACATGATAGGTAACATTTGAAATCGCCCAAAATCGTTTAATTTGATCAAAATCACTCAAATTATAAATTACTCGTAATAGAAAAACGTCTCACTTCACAGGGCAAAAATATTTTTAAAAATTTCGAATGGTTTTTTTTCGCAGAATTGTCATTTTTATTGGTGAAAATTGGCTAAAAAACGAAATTGTGGGGTGGAATTTTCAAAATATTGTGAAATATGCAAGAAATTAGTGAAAATAGCCGAAATATACTCTTAAAACGTTTGAAGTATGTCAAAATATGCATTTTAGCTCAAAATATGCAAAATATGTAGTCCAGGCATTTTAGGAGTTGACCCCCCAAAAATTAAAGCCTGATTTTTTTTTCGCGTTTTACGTTCGTAATGGTCCACTACACAACATACTAAAATGGACACCCCCACAACCCTCCGCTACCCCCAGGGGAGGGGTAAACGTTCGCTGAAAACCGGTTTTTCGTGAATATCTCCTCAAATAAGCCTCAAATTTGAAAAGTAGTTATGAACAATCTTGTTCTACGCGTAATTTCCTATCGAGAGGGTTTTTTTCTTTTTCAAAAACACTCACTTCCTTGACCAAAAATTAAGGGTAAAAAACACCTATTTTTCAACAATTTACAGCATTTTTGGAAAAAATCGAAACTTTTGAGAATATCTTCTCAAAAAAGCCTCAAAATGGAAAAATGGTTATGAACAATCATGTTCTACGTGTAATTTCCTATCAGACAGGTTCGTTTTTTTTCGATAACACCCTTGTTTGCCCAAAAATTAAGGGTGAAAAACGACTATTTTTCCAATATTTACAGTATTTTTGGAAATGATGGAAATACGAAGCTGAAAATATCCTTTTTGAATCTTTACGACGCAAAGAAATGTTTCGTATCACCAATAATCAGCAATAACATCGCGTTTATAGTACTTTTTCTTTCCACAACTTCGATTTTTTAAATGCAGTATTCAATTTCAATAACCTCCCTTATAATTAACGGTAGGGGTTGAAATTTTTGCGGTGACTTTTTTTGGAATACCCTACCAGCATGTATAAAAAAATACTCGTTTTGGGTACATTTAGCTTCGTATTTCCATAATTTCCAAAAATACTGTGAATATTGTAAAAATAGGTGTTTTTCACCCTCAATTTTTGGGCAAAGAAGGGGGTGTTTTCGAAAAAAAAACGAACCTGTCTGATAGGAAATTACTCGTAGAACATGGTTGTTCATAACCATTTTTCCATTTTGAGGCTTAAGTTTCGATTTTTTCCAAAAATGCTGTAAATTGTTGAAAAATAGGTGTTTTTTACCCTTAATTTTTGGTCAAGGAAGTGATTGTTTTTGAAAAAGAAAAACCCCTTCCGATAGGAAATTACGCGTAGAACAAGATTGTTCATAACTACTTTTCAATTTTGAGGCTTATTTGAGGAGATATTCACGAAAACCCGGTTTTCAGCGGACGTTTACCCCTCTCCTGGGGGTAGCGGAGGGTTGTGGGGTGTCCATTTTAGTGTGTTGTGTATTGGACCATTACGAACGTAAAACGCGAAAAAAAAATCAGGCTTTAATTTTTGGGGGTTTGGTACATTTTTTCTCTTATTTGCCTGGACTAATGCACCATCAAATTGGGCTCATTTTGCAGGAAATTTTTTGATTCGCAAACATTTCGACCATATGTAGTTACCCCATCATCGTTGACATAGAAAAACATGCAATTTCATATAAATCCGTTCCCTACTAATAACAAATCCTCAAAATCAAAAATCAAGACTTTATAAGTATGTAGCATTTTAGCAGGACTTTTCAGGTTTTAAAACGAAAATGTCGCAGAACGCCTCTTTCGAGCTTTTGAAAAAACATAAACACATCTTTCATAGTTACTGAAAGAGAAAGAAGAAAGACTAATTTTGTTCGAATTCCCTCTTCAAACATTTTTTATTACAAATTTTTTCCATTAAAGTTAGATTCAACAACATAATTTGGTTCAAGCAAAACAAAAAAGAGGACAAAATTTTTAAAAAAATTAAAATTTTAAATGCCAAAAATACCTACTTACTTTTAGAACAAAATTTATGAATTTATTACCAACATTTAGTGCAAAAAAGTTGAAATACAGAAGTCATAAAATTTCAGAAAACGAAAAATTTTCACATAAAATATGTACTTATCAGGGGTTGAAAATCAATTCAATTTTTGTATCAATAAATAGGAATACCTAAGTTTTGGTATCGATTTCAGTAGTATTGGTATTAGTTTCATATATTTCTATGTCGTTTTTATCAATTTGGATAGGAAATTTTACTAGGAATTCGAAAAAGTTGATTTGAGAGCCGATTCTTACACTTGCCTTAAATAGGGCCCCAACTTTCAAAAATTAAAAAATACTATTCCTATTTTTATGTTGACTCGAATCTGAAATTTTGAAAATTTGAAAAAACGAATTAGAAGATCATATTATGTTTTCAAATTCCTCAAAAAAAAAGGCTTGAAATTCCAAAAATTGAGATTTCTGCGTTTTTCGATACGATACCACCCTCAAACAAACGTTTTCGAATTACCTACTGACAGAATTTTCTTTAGAATACGAATAATCAACGCGAAAAAAATTTTCAACTGAAAAAATACAAACGACTAAGTAGAGACATATTACCCACAGATAAATCGAAAGAAATTTTTTTTCAAGTTCAGAACTAGTTAGATACCAAACAAAAATGATTTCTTTCGGTATTGGTGTCGATTTCCAAAAATAACTTGTATTGGATCTGAAATTGAGATTTTTTTCGAATTTCGCTGGTTTTTGGTACCGATTTTCATTTTTTCAACTCCTGTAAAATACAGTCATTTTGAACGAATTTCGTGACATTTTCATTCACCTACAAATTCATAAAGCTCTAAACATACGAAGGCAAAATAATTTTGCTTGAGGGAAACAACGGCAACATTTTTGAAAATGGAAATTCGGCTCCCAAGTCTTGACGTCACAGCAGGAATGTGTAAAGGTGAAAAAAGTTTAAACATGTGTTGAACTTGATATTTTTCTGAAATTTGAATAGAAATATTAAATCAGGAAAAAAAGTTCCCAGTAAATTTTTTTCCAAAACTGGATCATTTGTATGAATTTTTTTTTCGAAAATATTCATCACCTTGACGATGTTTCACTACTGGTATTCCAGGCTTCAAAGCCATTTGTGACGTCAGACTTTGGAGTCGAATATCAAATACAAAAGAAAGGCATTCTGAGCATGAATATTTCCTTTCCCAATTTTTTTTCCAAAAAACAGTTACTGATGTTAGGTATAAAATTTATCAATTTTTAACAAAGAAAGTTGAAGAATTTCGCCTCGTCCAATCAGCATAATGTAAGTCTAAGTATCTATGTGAGGCCCACAATTTTGCTAATACTGTTATTGCTGTTAGCAAAGGCGAAGCCAGAATTTCCCAACAAATGAGACTAAACAAGAGGACAATCGAGGTGGTGATTTCAGAAAGAAAAATCAAGATTTTAATAGTCTGACAAAAAACCTAAAAATATGAAATCTGATTTTTCGATACATTTTTAGTTGGAAAATCAATTCTGCGGAAAATTTTTCAAAAAAGTAGGACATTTTGACCAAAATAAGCAGGACTATCAGATACCTTGTATCAATTTTAATTTTCTAGAGATGGGCGCTATCGATAGTACCTAGACTATCGATAAAAATTTTCCTACTATCGATAGTCTTCGATTCAATTTTTTTCTTGTTTTCTCAACATATAAAATATATTTTCCAAAAAAAAAAAGGTCATCAATTTAACAAATTTCCCAAATGAGTACACAATTTTGTTAAGGGGGGGGAGGGGGGATTGCTTTCCTGCTTTGAATAATCAGCTCTACTGCTAGTTTTTTTTTCAATTTTTTGAGCAGATACTTCATGTACGTAGAGCATTTTTTACACCAATTTGATCAAGTAAATCCAAAAATATTGATAGCTCTCAATTTTGAAAAAAACATTGATTTTTTAAATGATTTAGTAATTTTGGAGTCAGTGTGGAGAACGAAGGAGGCGGATCGAGAAAGTAAGTTGATAATCGAGCTCAGCACCTTCGAATTAGTAGAAATCGATATGACACATGCTATTTCCGATTTTTTGCATATGTTTTTTCAAAATTGGGGCTAGGGGGGCACTAAAGGGTCGAATCCCAAAAATAAGCGGATATTCGAACTCAGCGCCCTCAAAAACCTAACAAACGACACGTCATACGTTATTTTTCATTTTTTTTAAATTTTGACCTCATGAGGGGGCTGATAGGGAGGTTCAGAGGGGTCGAATGAAAAAACTAAGCACATATTCGAACTCAGCGCCTTCGAATTAGTGGAAATCAATATATTACTTCACTTTTACCATTTTTTTGAATTTTGACCAAAATTTAGGACCCCTGTGCCCCCCAGGGGTATTGAGATCCCATCTTGAAAAGTGATTAGTTGAAAAATACATTAAAAGTTCTCTTCATAGTAATTTTTTCAGATTTTTTAATGGGGCCCTTCATCTTTTGTACTTATCATGAAAGTTGAGCTTCCATCACAAAAGCTCAACTTTGAACTTTTCAAAAAATGATTATCAATTTTGAATCTCCTTTCAATTCTCTACAAAACAGCATGAACAGATTTATCTTAGACCTAACCAATCTCGAGATATGCTCCTTCAAAGTTGAGCAATTTCGCAAAAAATCTCAATTATACGAAAATTACAAGGGCCACCCCCGCCCCCCTGAAGGATTAGGATCGGAATGACGGTGATTCCTTCATTAGACCATCGAGGAGAACTCGTAAAAAATTTTTGAACGAAATCAGAAGACCCAAGGTCAAAACCTGGTCGAGTTGACATAGAATGAGCCTACTGTTAAAGTAAAAGGAATCAATTTTTCATTCAAGTTTAATAATCCAAAATATTGTTTTATTGCACCTTAAATGTGAGGTTTTCTGAAATTTTTGCCCTCGCTTTGCTCGGACCAATTTCATTTCTCTCATATTCATAATGAAACTGCATACAAAATATTTTTTATTAAATTGTAAATTTTCTTGGAATTTTTTACCCTCGCTTCGCTCAGAACGAGAAAAATTAGCACTGGTAAAATTTTGAAAACAATTACCTAATTGGCAAATTTGGAAAAATTAGTCGGGAAATTAAAAAAAATTAGTTGGAAAATTTGAAGTTCTAACCTCTCAGAGCATATCGCTTCGGAAGGCCTCTGTGCCCATCTCTATAATTTTCAAATCGCTTTTCAGTTTCTAGCAAATTGTTCAAAAGAAAAATTACAAATAAAACAATCGAAAACGAATTTCGAAAATTATACTACCCAAATTCAAGGTACCTACCCAATTATAAAAAAACAAACCTATTCTAATGTTCTATAAATTTCCACCATCTTCATCTCCATCACACTAAAAATTGATACCAAACTTCGTAAATTTGTAATTCCGGCATTTAAAAATTAGCAATCATTAATTCTGTAACAAAAAAAAAATCAATCCCACCAACAAAGCGACCACTCCGACGTTAAATTAAAAACAAAATTCTCGTCGATCTTATCGTTGAACTGTTTGCTTTCTCAAAGTAACTTATGCCGAAGATTTACCATTTGAAATCATTATCTCGACAAACTCTCTAATTGATACCCTTGTTTTTTGAATAGACGGATGAATTCGGTAGGCCTTGTTAACGTAACGAGTTATCAAGCAAGGCCACGAATAAAAAGGGTGCTCGTTGGGGTGAAGTGGTGTTTTGTAAACAAAGTACTGGGTTAAATGACTGCCTATTGCCGTTGTTTGATACACACAATAAACTGTTGGCAATATTTAATACGGCTTTTCTCTATTAAAGACCTAATTCCGAGCTGGATGTTTCATTTGGCGCACGTTAAGTTAAGAGCTCCTAGTCCTTGAGTACCAGGTAACACGAGTATAAGTGTGTACTTCGATATTTACGTTATACCTAGACGGTGTATCCTTCGTTGAACGATGTGTTCATAACGACCATAATTAGAAAGTTGTGCTTACTTGACGATCTAGAAAATAGCTATCGATAGAAATTCACTCATCATTTCAATCATCGGTAATAATTTTTTTATGCCTGCTCAAAACGATGGAACTGAATCGAATTTTTTTCGACATATTTTTTCATAGGTAGGTATTTTTCCAATCCTCGTGTTTCGAAAATCTCGAATAATTTTTATACCTAAACAAACAGACAAAACAAAACAATATTTTATATCCAGTTAGGGAACATAAAAATGGACATTAATCTCCAAACTACTCGGAAATATCGAAAAATTACCATAATTCGTAAATCTCGTCTTTCCCATCCCCTACTTCAGTCTGCTGGTCACAAACAATAAATCAAAGGTCATTCGGCATAAGAAAACTCACCAGCAGATAAGGAAAAAAATAAATAGCTTTCGGTATCTTTACAACCCTACACGAAACTCCGAAAGGGTTTCGTGATAAGCATGATACACTTTAAAAAATTTCTTTTGTAAACCGAAACGATTCAAGATAGTAAAAAAAAAAACTACCATTTTTACTTTGTGTTTTGAAACTTTTTTTTCAACTCTTAAACTAGACGGAGAAATCCGAAGGAACACTTACAAAAGGACAATATCAAGGAACACTTACAAAAGGGTAAAATATCAAGCCAAATTACATCAACATTGTAAACAAATTATAATAATATTCCGCGGTTACGATCAAAAGTAATATCGAAAACAATGGAGAAAGTGCAGATAAGGATTAAGAAAGAGTTACCTCCGTCTCGTTCCCGACCATCCGGAGCAAGAAATCTTTACAAAATAAGCTTTCGAATGGAAACTCGACGATTCTTAGCATCAAGTTGAAGACGTACTTTGTTTCAACAAGAGCCACGTTTTCTTTAACAATAGTTCTAACATTATATAATAAGTAACCTCAAAGAACTTCACAAGGGTGAACTTTTCGATGAACATATCGCGATAACAATAGTTTAACGTTTAAAGTCTTTAAATGTGGCTTATCGTTTTAATTTTCTCTCAGACTCTTTACTTCGCTATTTCTAATTATTTCTTATGCGGTTTTGTTGAAAGCGAATTAAGACGGTAACATGATTTTTGTCTAATGATTTTTAAATTATTCGACCCAGTGGGCTGTGTATTATAGGTTTATGAATAATAATACATGTTTTTGGTACCTGCGATGAAAGTTGGGCTTTTTGAACAACTTCCAATGATGTAATTTCGTATTCTTGTATTTTTCGACTTCGACTTTGAATATTTTCGCGATTTTTCAATTATTATGGAATTTCTGAAACAGAAATTAAATCAAAATCAACAGCTGATAGCGAATAAGTAAGTAATTTTTATTAAAAACTCAAATTTTAATTTTTAATTTTTTTCCTCGTTCAAATTTTCTCAAAAATTCAAAGTTTCAATTTCACGTTTTCATAATTTCATGTTCATATTTCAATAATTTTCTCAAAAAATTGTCATTCAAGTTCATTTTTTTAAACTTTTAAAAATTTCATAATGGGAGGGGGGAGAGCAAATATTCACTTTTTACACAAATTTCTTCTCAGATAAAAAAAATCAATGGGAAAAATTTTCAACTAAAATAATTCCAAAATTCTGATATCTAAAAGGAATATAAATGAATAAAAAATTTCAAAATTTGATTGAAAAAAGAGAAAGAGCAAGACATTTTAACATGTTTGACAAAAAAAAACAGGAAAACAACAGAACTTGCAGGACTGTTAAGACATCTTGCAAAAATTCTCAAGTTCAAATTTCCATAATTACTTTCAAAAACATTTTTCAAATGTAAATCTCGAAATTTCTTTTAAACTTCAAAATTCTTTATCGTTTGATGAACTTGAAAAGACATTAATGAAATAAGAAAATTAATAGGTACCTAAATAAGTAGGTAATTCAATTGCCAAATCACCAATTATCTTTGATATCTTGTCGAGTAGAGTTTTTTTTCCAGAATTATTCAGAAAATTTGAATTTAGAAAAAAATAAGAATAAATGAAATACATAATAAGTATATTAGGAAAATTTGAATTAAAAATTTTTTATAGTGAGTAAAAAAAGTTGAGGAAAATTGAATTTGAAAAATTTTACAGGAAGTACAAAAAAATGAGAAATTTAAATTTCGAAAAATTTTATGCTAAAAACTAAGTTAAGAGGATTTTTTGCCATTTTTCAAATGCTGATGGGAAAAGAAAAAAATTCTCTTATTATTAAGCACATTAACACTAGGACGATTTGGTCAAGTTTAGTGCCTTTTGCAATTGCGGTGTAAAAGCTTTACGTTAATGAAGAATTGGGGTAGGCTTGTTCAGAGTCATCTGTGATCCAATTACTAATTTCAGGATTTCAATCAAGGCATAGGAGACCTCATCTTTGAAAATGGCTTCAGGTTTTGTGCTCCAGAGCTTGGTACCAATTGTTTAATGGGCTCCCTGGAGCGAAAATTTAAGTTTTAAGAGTTACAACAGGCTTCAAGCGAGATGAAAGAACATTCGTTCTTTTCCTCTTTCAGAAATTTAATGTTCGTTCTGTCCTCAGCTCTTTTTACTTTTTTTTAATGTCATGTTTAGTCCTCATTCCCGTTCTCTATTCATGATTTTTTTTTCTTCTTTTATTTTCATTTTTTCCTATAAACTGTAATCAGGAATTACCCTAAATTAGTACTATTATGGACAGAAATAGCATTTTTCTAAATTTTTTTCACTCAAAATACAATTTTCTTTATTTTTTGATTTATTAATTCAAAAAAAAATTCCAAAAAAGTTCGGTGGTATCAATACAGGGGGGGGGGGGGCAAAACCCCTGCCAGAAGCCCCTCAAAATGAACTTTTTATTCAGAAAGTATTTGTAATCTCAAAACCATATTTTATCGACAGCAATAACGCATAATCTGCAAAAAAATTTGCCCTCGCTTCGCTCGAACTGAATTTGATTCTTTTCTTATTTGTTAAAAATTGAGACTATTTATCAAAAATTCAAATCATCTTAATTTACCTACTTTTGAAAAATTTTCTTACTTACAACAATTTTTCTGATTCGACGTGAGTAATTTTCAGCTCTAAGTAAGACATTTTTTTTGAGTTGTTTTTTTTCCTGCTTCGCTCGGGTTAGAAATTATAATATTTTTACACTTCTTTGAAGGTTGAGAATATTTCTCAATATCAAAGTCTCATTTTACCCAGATCTCAAAGCATTTATTCTTACAAGAATTCTTCTGCTTTAATAACTCATTTTTTAAACAGTAATTTTTGGCTGTTGTTTTTTTTAAATTTTTACTCTCAATTCGCTTGAGTTTATGCATACCTCGAAATAAAATTTCAATTCAGGCTTCAAAAACTTAAAATGTCAGTTTTTTCACGACTTCCTCCCCTTTGCTTTATTTTATGTACTTGATGAAAATTGATACCTAATTAAACATGATTTCTTTCCCCTCCCAAAAGGAATGTTTAGTTACTCTACTGAAAAAGATTGTCGTTTTTTTTTCAAAATTTTACGACTCAAGCCAAATTTTTCTATAAAAAAAAGAACAAAAAACGAAGAACGAGCCAAAAATCTACAAGTAAAATTGGGCTGAATTAAAAAAAAAATTGTTTGAGTTCCTACATTTTCTTTATTGATGATTTTTTAGGCATTCGTTCTTTCTAACACCTGGCTCTTACAGGCATCATAGCGGGTCACTGTTTTAGGGTGTTTATCACTTTTTTGGACTTCAGTTACTTTTGGTTACTTTTCACGTCTAATAGGTCATTTTGGTTACTTTTTTCCCCTCAAAAGTTACTTTTTCTTCGCACTTCCAGGGAAAAATTCAAATTTTCACGTAGAAATTGCTATTTTTAAAAATTTTTTAGGAAAAAAATTAAAAAACTGATTTTTGCTAGTTATTGGGAAACCTAAGGAAAGTTGCAAAAGAATCGAAAGGATGTTGACTCATTAAAAAAGTCTTTAGCAAAGCCCAGGAGAAAGTGGCTAAAAACGAAAAACATCAGAAAACTACCCCAAAAAAATTGAATTTTTGGTTACTTTTGGTGACTTTTTGGTGACTTTTTGCTTAAAAAAAGTTACTGAAAGTTACTTTTTTCTTCAAAAATTCTTTGTTCGTTTTTCCATATATGGCTTCAATCTCCCAATTAAAAATAATGATCGGTCAATTAATATGATAAACATTGAAAACGAATAACAAATTTTAAGAATTAAATATTGTTGGTTAATTCAAAAATCGCTAAAAATGAGTCTCGATGAAACTATAATTGAAATTTGAAATAGTGCTGACATACTCTATCATCATAATTAAAAATTCAGTCAAATAAAAACTTAAGTATTAAAGTTTGGGTGAGGAAAAATGAAACAAAATAATTTTGTTTGATTAAAATTTTGATCACTGACAGTTTTAAATTTGTTCGCATACTTAACAAAATTATATCTGGGGATCCTGTAGTCTGAAACTGTAACTACAGCTTTGGGCTCTGACTTTTATCTCTAATCTGGCTCCGGAGTCAATTTTCTCACGCAATGAGAGCTCCGCCTTAAGAGCTTCAGCTCCTTTATTTAAAAATGGGACCCAAACTTCACAACCCTGGCACTGTTCTCACCATTTGAATACTACAGCTCCGCTCCGGAGCCTAAAGTTTACTTATTTGCACCCAACGACTCAACTCTAGATTCTAGGCTCCTGAATGAACCGGAGCCGTTCCAATGCCTTGATTTTAATCATCGAAAATAGATTTCCATTTTAATAATTTCTTTCACGAAACTCGTACAAGTGCGAAAAAAAAATAAAACGTGCGAAAAAAATCCAACCTAAACGCGAATTTCACGCCTCAAAACGATAATCACTCTTCATTTCAAAGCCATACCCTTTCAAGAAAAATAAAACGATAGAAATTTTCCAACGTATAAAATTTAATCGCGACCACAAAATAAAATGAAATTCTTGAAATACTGAGCAATTTCGAAAAGACTCACGGTTTCAAGTGAAAATCGATAAGAGTCGGGGAATCAGTATAGAATAAATTTTCTTTTATTGAAGAAGGGTTATTGGCGCAAATAGGGTGACGATAGGCTACAGTAGTTCAGTGTATATTATATAAACGACGGCGAAAAAGAGAGAAAGAAAGTGTGAAAAGTGAGAAGGAACGAGCGACAGAGTCATTTGCAGAACACCACAATAGACACTAAACGATATTTGTGGAATGTTAGCAATAATAGCGACAGGAATGTCTAAAAGCTGCAATATACTGTATTTTATAAATGACGGTTCTTAGATGGAACATAACATGCCTCATATAAAGTCATTTCAAGGAACAGACTGCTCAAAAAGTAAACGAGGGCCGATATGTGGTATAAACCGATTACTCCACATATTTCTCATATCGACTACCCAAAGACGTAATTTTTCCCAACCAAAATTCAAAAATTCGAAATAAAATTGTACAGAGTTATAAAATTCCAAATTTTGTCGCCATTTTGAAAGTCTGAGCGAATTACAAAGACGAAAAGGACTCAATTTCGAAGATATTTTATTTCTTAAGCGTCTTATATTTATTAAATTTTACATTCATCTCGTAAACTTTCTTCCAACGTTTATGTAACGTGAGATGGAAAAATAAGTATTGGCAAATGCGTCGCCATTTCATGTGAAATTTTTATTAACGCCATTCTAAAACGAACGTTCTATTTATTCACCAAGAATATAAATGTTTAGACAGAGCGGAATAGGAACGTTGAAAATGTTTATTGAAATGTTTATTCGTATAATATTAAATGTTGGAAACAACGTAGGCGTCTTAGCGAGCAAATTCACTCACTGCCATAAAACCTTCGACGAAATTTATTTCTTTAGACTTTGCTTTGACAATATGAAAATTCAAAAGGAAATTTATAATTCAAACGGTACTCGAGATCGCATTCTGAAATCCAGCTTCGGACTTTGAAACGACGTAGAAATAAATTAACTTTTGATTTAGTTTGCGGAAAGGCGACGATGTGAATTTAGCCTAAAATATCATCCTTCGAAATGAATTTTCAACGAAAACCAATCCATACTCATAGGCGGAGATGGAGCGTATAAGCGTAACTTTTTTTAGGGGGGGGGAGAGGGCTTGAGCCCCAGTTAAAAAACGAAAAAAAAGTTAATTTTCGACACTCCAAAAATTTTTCTACCCTTACAGGGATGTCCACTATATTTCAGAAATGATTTTACCTTACTTTTCCAGGTTTTCCAGACCTTTTAAATATGATATTCGTAAACCAGGAGGGGGGGGGGGGGGGTAGTTTTTTCACGCAATGCACTTACATCTCAAAATATTGCAAAAGAATGATATAAAATCCATGGGATCTAACGATCTTTTTTTTAAAATCACTAGATACAGATGCTCCTCTTCGGGCCAAATAAAAAGATTCAAATTCAATTCTGAAAATTTTTGAATCCACACCGAACTTCCCTTCACAACAAAAATTTGAAAATTTGAATTCATTACCTACAAAAAAATTTCAAATAAAAAGGAAAAACTAAGTATTTCAACGCAAAATTAGGTTTTGAAAAATGAAACAAATTATGCCAGAGTGTCTACAAAATCAAGCGAATGAAAATTCGGATTTCCCGGGCTGAAAATTCAAAAACTTTTTCAGCCTCCTCCCATGTAAAACACATGCCTCAAATTTATAAATTTACGCCATCTGCTGCAATTTTTTAGTTTGTACCAATAAATAAAAAAATCAACGAGGAGATAAAATATAAATCGTTTTATGAAAACATTATACACATGTTGAGCCAGAGCGAAGCGAGGGCGAAAATTTTTGCGAAAAAAGATCTTCAAAAGATAAAAATTCACCACTTTTCCCTCATTCGTGTTTTCCAAAACATGAGCAATAATTTCGAATTCTGTTCCATTCCCTTCCCTTTTTTTCAACATTGTGGTCAAGGGCATCATGGCATTTCTTTCTCTTCACAGCTTATTAAAAACTAAGTTTTCAAAACACTCAAGATTTTGAATGAGTTCTGTAAAAAAAAGAGTGTAAATTGCCCCGAGTGCAGCGAGGAATTTTTTTTTTTTTGAATAATTCATAATTTAATGAACGAAGACATGAATTTTGAGTATTAATTTTATGGTACATTACGGTCAACAAAAAATGATGAATAAAATAGGTAATCAGATAAAAGATGTAATAATTTCACCTTCGCTCTTGGCCCGAGCGGAGCGAGGGTGAATTTTTTTGAAAAATTTATAATAAAATAAGCAAAGAACACTTTTTTAAATGCTTGCTCCTTTTTTGGATTTTCGAAAAATTCCAAAGAAAATTTCATTTTCCCTGACTTTTCCAGACAACCAAAATCCCCTGACTTTTCCCGGTTTTCCACAGAATGAACCCCTGCCTTACCATTACGAGATTTTTACTCAACCTTTTTTCAATAACAAGAATCGATGGAAGAAAAGAGGGCTCATATCATCATTTTTAGAATGAATTGTATAAATTCATTGAGCCCTAGCGAAGCGGGAGCGAAAATTTTTGAAAAAAAAAAGGAATCCAAAAGTTGAATTTCTTCAGTTTTAGTATTGAAATGGAGGCGAAATTCTCAACCCTTCACTTTTAAATACATACGAGCAAAGCGAGGGCTAAAATTTGAAAAATTGATGATTTTCTAAAAAAAAAATGATTCGGTTTTTAATAGTTTGTTGTTCGAAAAATTTTCATTTCTTTGGTGCAGAAATTTTGTGATTTTCGAAGTTTTTCACTAAATTTCGTATTTTTTTGCTATACTTACATGACAAAAATTTGTGTTTTTTGTGCAAGTCTGTCGAAAAATTTTTCAACCTGTTGAGAAATTTTTTCAAAAAATAGACTTAATTTTGTTGAAAATTGGCACATTTTTGAAAATCTGCCAATTTACAACAAAATTCACCATTCAGGCATATTACAAAATTCACTGACTTTTTGAAGAAAATTTGTCGACACCACACGATAAACAAAACACCCATAAAATATCCCATATTTTTTACGCTGCAATCTATGAATAATTTTGAAAAGATTTTCCGGAAAACCTCCTGGATTGTTTTCCAAAATTTGTGAGAGGAAATTTCTCCAAATTTTGTTGCTCTGGGCCAATATTTATGGTTCCCAAATCACTTGAATCATTGGTTTTCATTGATGATGCCTAACTCATATTAGCTAAACTACGAATAATCTGTTTCAAACAATCGATAATTGTGCACCATTTTCGATCGATTTCATGTAATCAGAACACCTAATTATTTTCTTCATCAAAATACCATTTTACTAACATAAAAAAACAGGAAATTCATCATATGTGACCCGCACCCTGAAAAGGGACTTCTGGGCTCAAAAAATGAATTTTGACTTTTTTGATGATTCTTATAGAAAAAAAGACCCCCTTTTGAATGGCGCAACCCCCAACTTCCGATTTTTTTTTACTTTCCTCAGAAATCGCGTTTAAAAATGAAGGCAAAGTCCAAAAAAAATTCAAAAAATGTCGAAAAATTAGCGAAAATGGGTTTTCAAATTCAAAATGGTATAAAGTACTACAGAGTCGAAAATGACCACCAAAAATGACGAGGTGAAAGAATAGTTGCCTAACCACCCGCAAAACACAGAAAAACGAAGCGTTTTCTTAAAAAGCGTTTCTCTCGAAACTTTGTTTTCTTCCCAGAGGTCCCTTTTCAGGGCGCCGGTCACATATATTGATAGTTTATCCCTTGAAAATTAGGTGTTTGCGATTTTTCTTGTGTAAAACATATACACGAAAATTATTTGGAGGGGGGGGGGCTAATTCAACATTTGGGAGGGCTCAAGCCCCCCTCCCCACGCCCCTTCCTCTCTATCTCCGCCTATGTCCATACTTATTCGAATATTGAACAATTACAGGTAGTAAACGACCGAGGATTTCAGAAAAAGAAATTCTAGAATGCGACGAACCACCGAGTCTAGACAAAAGACGAAGATCAAAAAGTAGATCGCCTAGTTTAACGCCCACTTCGGAAATTCAAACATCACCATCGCCTCCGGTAAATGTAACTCCTTTCTCGGTCGATGATCCTCGAGGCATATCTCACACAGAGGTAAATTCATCGTTCACGAATCCATTCTCAATGCAGAATCGGATCACTAAACATTGATCAACTTACTTTTACAGGAAGACAGCACAGATAGTGACGTTGCTCCGGAAAACCTTTCGCTGAAGAAAAACTGTACTTTGCCGTCAGAGAACAATACGCCAATTTCAGCTGACCTGGATCAAATGTCTTTCTCGGCTTTTTTCAATTCGCAGCAAATATCAGCACCGCAATACCAACAAAAGTCACCGGTCGACGTTCTCCGGAGAGTTTTCCCATCTAGACGAAGAGCAGAAATAGAACTAGCTCTGCAGAGGTGCAAAGGCGACGTACTCCAGGCCATAGAAGTAATGGTAAGTTCACTTCGAATTTTCTTCAGCAATTTGACCAAAGATCTTGAATAATATTCGATAATTGTTATCGTTAGATGAATTCAGAATCCGAAGATTCTATCCAAGCTGCTTCTGCGTTTTCACCACTAGCTTTAGGCTGTTCTCCATTTCATCGTAATTTTAGCCCTCATCATGCAAATAGACGATTTCTATCGGCACCTTATGCAGGTACAGGATACTTACCGACGGTTATCAGACCTCCATTAGGGTATCCTCAGAATGCCTTGGCTATGCATCATTTAGCACCTTCGTCGGTAGGAAACGATGTTTATAATAATTCTTGTATTTCTGATAAACCAGTCACAACTTCGCCCGGTTCGGCTTCCAGCTCGGAAAAAACCACGTATTCGGAATGATGCCGATGTGTATATCTGTAAATAAATTTATATCTATGTTTAGCAAGCTATAATTTGAATTTTTTAATTTGTTACCTCGTGTTTGCGGTTCTTGCGATAAATTTTGTCCTTTCATTCTCTAATTTTTTTGTATGTATTTTAACGATGAATTGTTACTATGATTTAAGTGTAAAGGATTTAGTTCTATAGTGTAGATAGGGAAATCGTTTACCTTGTATTTATTTTCAGCAATATGCGAATTAAATTTATATAATTTGCGTCAGTTCATTGGTGTTTTTAAATGGGAATATTCGAATTCAGGTGTGATGTTGAGGTGTTGGGATGAGATATGTGAGTCTATGTACTAACGAGGGGAATGGTTTTGTTTAGCGAGATGTAGGCATGTAGGTAGGTACTTAGGTATTTTTTTTCAAGTCAAGATTTAATTTTTTATAAATTTTTCCTCATTTCAGATTTTTTTGAAATTTTCTCCAGTTTCAAACTTTTTAAATTTTTTTCCAACTTCAGATCTTTTCAATTTTTTTATTTCAGATTTTTTCTGGATTATTTTAAAATTTTCTTCAACATTTTAAATTCTTTACAATTTTTTCCAACATATTACCTACATATGTATTATTATTATTTCAAATTCAAATCTTTTCCAAATTTTTCACAAATCGTAATTTTCTCAAAATTACGTGTATTTTTTGAAGTTTTTTTCTGCTCTAAATGAAAAAACGTAATGAAAAACATAATACTTAAAATACCTAGTATCTATCAAATCAATTCCAATTTTCTATTTTTTTGACATCTTTTCAAGTTAGATCTATGTAGAGTTCGTCGAGTTGGAAAAATTTTTGGAGTTAGATGAAATTGAAATTTTTTTTTTATAATTTTCAAAAAATTTGGTCTCTTAAATATTATGTTTAAGAAAATTGAACTAACAAGAAAAATTGAGAAAACCGAACGTGGAAAATAGTTCGAAACAATTGTAAATTTGAACTTGGAAAAAATTCAGAGACTGAGCATGGAAAATACTTCGAAAAAATCTTTCCTGTGCCCCTCTCCCCCCCCCTCCAGAGTTCAATTCGGAAAATTAAAAATTCATTTTTGTATTGCCTTTCAGAGGTAAATTTTAATGATTCAAAAATTCCCACGTACCGCCTCTCCTCCAGGGCAGAAGTCTGGAAATTGAAAATTCTTCTGTCTCCATCTCCAGACGAGCTGAATTTTAAATACTCAAAATTTCACCTGCGCTCAGTAGTATCGAAAAGTGGGGTACAAGGGGAGCATTTCGGCGGAGGCGCAAAGTATCATTTGACCCCCCCCCCTTCCCAATTCCATCATATAGGGATTTTTCGAAGCATTAAAACATGAAAAAAGACCTTTTTTGGGTATTAAACACCCAATTTTTTCAAAGCTTCGCTCGGGTATGATCAAAATTACAGTCATATGAATTATTTGAGTCAACAATGGGAAAAAAAGTTCTTTTTGCCCCTCCCCTCCCCCACCCACCCCCGAAAATCCTTCCCTTATTTCAAGGTTTTGTACTCACTTTGCACCCTCCCCAAAAAAAACTTCCGACGTCACTTCCTGCGCTCCTTCCAGAGTTAAATACTGAAAACTGAAGCTGAATTCAGAAAATTAAAAATACTTTTGTACCTCCGTCCAGAGTTGAATTTTGGTACCTAATTTAAAATTCCTCCTTTCCTCCTCCCCAACCGCAGCTAAATTTTAGGTTTTCTAAAGTTTTCCTGTGTGTACATATATCTTATAGTGTTCTAATGGTTTCACGTTTCAGTGATTCCAGTGGTTCCAGTGGTTCCAGTGGTTCTAGTGGTTCTAGTGTTCAACTCTGCTCCTTCAAGAACAGATTTTTGAATTTTCAAAAATTTTCTTTCATCCTCTTGCAAAGCCAAGTTATAGTAGATAATTGAAAAATTCATCAATATTGAAATTTTTCGTTACCTTTTCCCCTTCAGAGCTAAATTTTGGGAACTTGAAAATCATGGAAATTTAAAATGTTGAAAAAATGTAAAAGGTGATAAAATATTGAGAAGATTCAAAATCGGAAAAAATATTGAGAAAATTTGAAATCGTAAATATTTTGAAAAACATTGAAAATTATAATTTTTAAGGACCTCTGAGAAAAATTGTGATAATGAAAATAAGGACGATCATTTCGCTTTTTTTTTCGAAAGCTGAAGAAGAAGCAGCTAAAAAATTGTACTTAGACCTCAAAGCAACGTGGCAAAAATCCCCCTCTCCCGACTCTACATTTACCCCTCCTCACCAAAATTTGGACTTGGAAAAAAACAAGAGCGTTACATGAAACAAGATCAGAAAAATTCTGTTTTCATGCGTACATGGGAGAAATATCGATGAAAGAAATTTTTAAACAACGATTAAGTACTTACTCCAAAACCAAAAAAAAAGCCACAAATAAAAGTGATTAAAAATTTAATTAAGTCATATTAGGTATCATTTTTTGAAAATTTGTTGATTTTTTTCGAAATTTTGAAATAAGTAAGCTAAACAATTAAAAAAGGAATGCTATCTGATTAATTTAAAAACGTCGAACATGAGTCCAGAATACATTTTTGGTTAAAATCTCAACGGTGATTTTTCTCCTTCAAACCCCACCGCGTTCACGTGGACGATTCCTAGAAAAAAACCTCAGATACTTACCTAAATTTTTAATCACATTATCTGACATAAAATCTCACACTGAAGGACTTTTTCTATTGGAAGTATTCTGAATTTTTGAAAAAAAAATACTGCCACCCAGCAAAAATATTGAAAAATTTTTCAAAAAAGTAGGTAATTATACTTACTTATTTTAACACTTTTTCACAGAGAAAAGCATTTTGTGCACCTTTTTTGGTTTTGGAAATATCACGATCTCAAGTTTTTTTCTCATTATCTTCCTCTCTAAGTGGGAATTTTTTTTAAAAATTCGTTACACATTTTTTGTATAATAATAATTTTTCCTTCGGTATTCGTCAAAATAGAATTTTTGTCCTGAAAATACCATTTTTTTTTGCTATTGTGACTAAAAGGATGAGAAGGGATGAAAGGAAAAAATTGTCAGCCTAAAATTTTCTCTAGGAGTAGGTACCCTAATAATACATATTATAGGCACGTTAACATTTTTTTTAAAGCTCAGAAAGGATTATTTCACCACTTTTACTCAGGAATACCCTTGGATTAAATAGACATTGAATAATCCAATAGGGTTTCTACTCACTCATTTATAAATCAGTGAAAATTATCGAGAATCACTGAGAAACAGTCAGAATTGCAGCACAGGAGAAAATCAGTGAAAATTTTTTCACTGAAGACAAATCAGTGAAAGAAAATCACTGGAAATCAGTGAAAATTCACTGAAAATTCAGTGATATTTATGAAATTCACTGAAAAATCTGTGAAATTCTTTAAATAATCAGTGAAAAATCACTGAAAATCAGTGAATTTCACTGATTTTTCCTGTGCTGCAATTCTGACTGTTTATCAGTGATTTTTCACTGATTCGAAATGAGAGAGTACTGTCTACCGAATTAGTCATTCAAATTTTCACTTTTTTCATGATCTTTTCGTGACACTTTTTTGTTTTTTCGTAAATAAGTATAATGAACGATTTGTTGAAGTGCAAATGAATACGTAAAAGAAAAAATTATTGAATTTTTCATAAAAATTCGTGACCTTCTTCAAATTTTGAGATCTTTTATCGCTCGAAATTTTATTTTCCTGAAATTTCGATTTAAATCTATCTCACGTGAGTGCTAATCACCCAATCCAATATCTACACAGATTTGACAATTTTTTTCAAAAAAGAAGAAAAAATAACCATTAAAAATCCAGAACACTGTCTATCAACTAAAATAACGCACCTAAAAGAATTAGCGAAACCTCAACCTCGAACTCATTCAAACCTGTCATCAATCCCATGAAACATCCGAAGAACGACACCAGCTCACAAAAAACAACCAACAAAAATCATATAAACTTCGTAACAAATCTAACACAAACCTGTCTCGCCAAATACAATCCAAACATTTCACCTCTTCGGATCCACTCAGTTCTTCCAGTCATAGAAATACCAATAAAACCTACGCAGGTAGTTAATTACTCATTCTCAACAACTCGTAAGTATTGAAACAATCGAACCAAATCGCTCCCTCATTAGTTGAAAAAACACTCGAAGATTTTACGTTTCAAACTTTTAAAACTCTTATAAATTAAAAACCGTCAAGTAGAGTGGCGCTTGTCGCCGTTTAAATTTGCATGACGACAATATCGAGTATGAAAAATACATGGTAAAATGAAATACCAAACTCTCCTTTATTTCAAAATCATAATGTATGCCAAACCATGATTCAGTTTAGTAAATAAAAAAAGGGATTCGACACACCGGTCTACGTTTCAAATACGAATTAAGTACCCAAAAACGGAAACACCACCAAGGCTCGAGGATACCAAATCTACAACATTGTAACTTCACAAGATGGAAAAAATAATAGAAAAAAGGTAAAGTATTGAATTTCGTACAGATAAATGATCTTTTGTTGATATAATGTCGTAACTATGTTTTCATTTTAACTAACCGCGCCTGGCAGAGCACCGATAGTAGTTTTTATTTCATATTGACAAAGCCATTAGGGTATTGCATTTACTTCATTATAAAATTAATATTCCATTTACGATGGATTTTTTTTAAGTCTATCCATTCGAGATATCCGACATGTAAATAATGTCCCGTTTTTCGAGTATTTTCCAGTAACGGGTTAAGAGGTACAGTATCAACTCATACATACCTAAGTGTTTGAATTGTTTATTCTTGGAGCTCGAGCGATGATGAGTCGGTTAATCTACGGTCACAGCCAAGAATTGGTAATGATTTTTTTAAAAAATTCAATCCTACCAAGAGAACTGAGGCGATCTGCAACGGACGTAACCACATCGTCGGTGTCGATAATCCGATTTTACGTCGCCGACAGATGAATGTTGTTTTCAATTCCGCCAATGGATTTTGTCACGTGTGGGTAACCCTTTCTATGAATTTTAAACTCTCCTTGCTACTGATTCAAATACCATTTAAACCTTAACAAAAGACATTCGGAGGATTAAGACGAATGCGTGCAATTGAAAATTTATTAGAGTAGTTAATATAAAAAGAGATTTTTTTAGCCTAGCCCACACAATGGGCACCAATGCAAATAACCATTCGAATAAACAGTTAATTATAATACAATCGGAAAAAATTGATTTTTTTGCAACTCGATAAATATAAGATAAAATCCGCACAATTGTGTATCATTCGAGGGGAATATGTCACCTGTCAATCGCATGCTTCTTTACCTGCATACGTAATTTCCACAGCTTTGATCAACGATGCGTTCAGAAACCGAAACATTTTCAAACTCGTAGGCATGCCCTTCTAATAATAAATTTCGAAATCGACCCAAAAATCATGTCAATAAATCGATATCTGTGCTTAAAAATGGTGAAAATTTTTCTCTATAATAAATTCATTTTATTCCACCAAGCCTTCCGTTTAGGCGGACGAATAAAAGGGTAAAATAAATAAAACTACTAAGTGTGAAAAATGGCGGCCATACGCCATGACGTATTCGTAAATAATTAAAATTGTTCGCTAGAAATATAGCGCGTGTTTGTTTCAATAGCTTTTCAAATGCCATGTACACAATAATAATTGATTGTTAACGGGGTATGCTTGACAACGTGCTTGAAATCACCAATCAGAGCTGTTTTTATTCTTTTCGCGTGTATACTATCATTTGATATAATTTTGATAATACCGTTTTCCACGCGATCCCGGAGTCGGGTTCATTGCTGCAGCGAAACTGTTTTTTGACGTTCGTTTTACATGTAAAATGCTGGCGATGGGGAGTTTTTGTATGTGTTTTGCCATTTTTTTCCTTTTCATTGTGATGATGGGTGAGAGGCGGGAAAGGACTGTGTGATGGTTCGGATCGTGGAATAATGCTACAGAATTGGAACCTACATTTTTTATAGGCTGGGAAATATTATTTTTCGGTTGGTGATACCTATATTCGGTTGTTTTTGAATTATAAATCGAAACATAGGCGCACCCAAGGGGAGGTTCAAATCCTATCTCTCCCCCTTACGCTTGGCGAAGAGATTTTTTATCATCTGTCAAAAAGAAATGCATACGTACATCTAAATCTGTCAAATTTGATACAATTCTGTTTTTTTGAATTAGTGAAATAACTTTCACTGAAAATCATTATTTTTTACTGCTATTAAATCCAAAATTACTGATTTTTCAATCGATTCCCAATTTGTCAAAAAACAGGAATTTTGATCAAAATATCAGTAAAAATCACTGATTATTAGGGCTGAGATTTTTATGCGCTATCAAATCGATTATAAGCGCTTATAAAAAGCGATTAAAATTGCCTAAAAAAGCATTTATATGCGCTATCAAACCCCACCATGCAGCATATCAAAATGTAGGTATTTTTAATCTGAATGCAGAAATGCTATCAAAATTACTAAATTAGAATAAGGAAAGAAGTAAAGTGAGAAAATCATCGAACTTTTATAAAATTATGAATTATGAGAAGAAAAAACATCGAACTTTTATAAAATTATGAATTATGAGAAGAAAAAACATCGAACTTTTTATTTTAAAATTTTCGTGAAAACGATGCGACTAACAAATCAAAAACTCGTTCGACAAGTCACAGACAAAATCTTGAATTTTTTTTAAAAATTTTGAAGAGTTGATTTTTTTTAAGCTCAAAATTTCAACTTTTATGCTGTTTTTTAGTGATTTTTTTTCAAATATGCGAGAACGGTCGAAATAAGCGTTAAATAAGCGGTTTAAGGGCCTTTTTTTTGGCTAAAATAAGCATTTTCAAGCAATTACGTCGAAATAAGCAAAAATATGCGATATCAAATTGCATAATTCGGCGTAGAAATGCATGAATCGCAAAAGAAACCATGATATGCGGTATCTACTATCACGCTATCAAATATGCGATATCATAAAAATCTCAGCCCTACTGATTATCAATTACATTATTTTATTTCACTGATTCAAAAAAGTAAAATTTTTCCAAAGAATAATTCATATTTAGAGAGTACCTATAAGTAAGTACATAGGTATATTGATTGTTTGTTCCAAAAATCTCGCAATTTTTCAATTTTTCTTTGCTCAAATCTGTATATGTGAGTCTGGATGCTAAATCCTTAGAAGAGAGGTAAGGTATACCAACTCAAAGTAAAATTTTGAGCAAAAACAAAAAAAAAATCGAAAGTATATCATAACAGGACCCAGTATTCGAAATTTCAGATGCTGAAGTTCATATCTCGGTTTTTGGCGAATTTTTGAAATTTCAAAATTACCTCCACCCCGCGAAATATGAAAATTTGATCTAATCAACGAAAAAAGCTGAAATTTGGTATATTCCCTATTTTCGACCTCCCGAATCGAATGGAAGCGGTTTCGAGACGTTTCCGAGCAATCAAAATTATTTGGAGTTTTCCAGAGCTGGAAAAAATCCCATAAAAATGGCCCATATGCACTTAAGCACCTATAATCACGAATTATCCATATTGGTGACCTATTTGATCAATTGAAACACAATTTTCCAAATTTTTTCTAGAAAAATTTCTTGCCCAAAAATGCGAATTTGAATTCAAAGTTACGAATTTTGGAAAATTGTGTTTCAATCGATCAAATAGGTCACCAGTATGGATAATCCGCGATTATAGGAGCTGAAGTCCACATGAGCCATTTTTATGGACTTTTCTCCAGCACTGGAAAATTTCAAAATTTTCTGATTGCTCCGAAACGTCTTGAAATCGCTTCTATCCGATTCGGAAGGTCTAAAATAGGGTATCTACCAAGTTTCAACTTTTTACCTTGATGTATGCGTAACAGGCGAATTTTAAAATTTTTTACAGGAAAATTTCTTGCCTAAAAATGCGAATTTCAACTCAAAGTTACGAATTTTAGAAAATTGTGTTTCAATCGATCAAATAAGTCATCAATATAGATAATCCGCGATTATAGGTGCTGAAGTGCATATGGGCCATTTTTATGGGCTTTTCACCAGCACTGGAAAATTCTAAAATTTTCTGGTGGCTCCGAAATGTCTCGAAACCGCTTCCAATCGATTCGAGAAGTCGAAAATAGGGTATATAATATACCAAATTTCAGCTTTTTTCGTTGATTAGATCAAATTTTCATATTTTGCATGGCGGAGGTAATTTTGAAATTTCAAAAATTTTCCAAAAATCGAGAAATGAACTTTAGAAATTTTGGATACGGGGTCCTGTTATGATGTACTTTCGATTTTTTTTCGTTTGGGCTCAAAATTTTACTTTGAGTTTGGAGACCTCTCTTGTTGGGGGCCAAAAACTGGTTTGGGGAAGTAGAATCAGGAGAAACCTCGAAATTTCCGATTTTTTTGGTTGTGTGTATTGTTTTTACCCACGTCTAAAGTGAGAAAAACCATAGGTTAATCACAGCTTAAAAACTACGAAAAATATTATATTATTAAGGACTGAAAAGAGGATCGGATGAGCTAGAAAACTGAAATTTGAATGTGTTGGTTACATCATAATAAAGTTTTTTTTTATCAAGGTCTGATTACTTCTGATTTCATATATGTACAGAAGTATTTAGTCACCAGGGAGACCTAAGACACTCAGGAATTCACGTCGACCCCTTTACTTCTCTCACCACACCCGCACTATCACAACTTCATAAACGTGTTTTTCTCAAAAATTTGTTTTTGCTCCATAGGATTATTTTAATTTTGATACCCTCCCCTCCCCCAATTTTTTCTCGAATTCTCAGCCCCTTCCTTACATAATGAAAATACCTAAACAGAATTAAAAAGAGCATTGCAAACCATTTTGTATAAGTATGCCACAAAATTCCACAGAATGTCTAAAAAAAATTACCAAAGGTAACATGTCAAATTTGTTTCTAATGATTCGAAAAAAATCAAATCAAATGGAAGAGAACCATATTGTTCCTAATGACAAGAATGTAATTGAATTTTAGCAGCAAAAATTACGCTAGAGTCAGAAAATTCGTAAAAACCATGATTTTTTTCACAAAATTTGAATAAATCCAAAAAAACTAAGAAAAGATTCTATCCAAGGTGGATATTCTTTCAATAATTTTTTTCTTATTCAAACACATCATTAGGTAAGTGCATTATTCTTCCTTCTTACCAAGTATAGTTTTAAAATTAAAATAAATTGAAAATCCGGGTAACAGGTAATATAATAATTGTAAATTTTGCCATCCCTCCAAACAAAAAAACTAATACCAAGCTCTAGAAATTCATAACTCCTGCTTATAAATACGGAGATTTGGCTAATAGACAAAAGTTCTGAGATCATTATCTGCAGCTTAAAGCAATAAAAGGTAGTATCCTCGTCATTTAAAATATTACATCGAGGTTTTGATGAGCACCATTGTCCTTATTTAAGTAGGCTTATTTGTAATAGATAATTGAATAATATGGTGTTGAGTGTCTCTTGATTTTATGTGGTCTTGTCTTCAAAATTAAACCTCCGATAAATTTTAAAATCTCAAAGGACGATCCTTCCTGTAAACTTGGAAACAAAATTTTTCATCAATATCAAAATTATAGGAACGAGATGTCTGGGGATGTAAAAACTTCAGATGAATACTTTGTTCAACTTGAAAATTGAAGGAATTTCAATCAAAAAATTGTCTCAAAATATAATTTATGAGGTGGGACGTACTTTGAAAATAGAACAAATTTTTTAATCGTAGGATTTGTCCAACTTCAAAATTAGAAGAGTTATTTAAGAAACTACAAAAGCGGAATTCAAGAAAAATTCAAGGAACCTCTTACTTTTGAAAAGGAAACTTGAATTTTTTTGATGTCTGGTTATTTCAAACGGTCCTTAAAACCTTTAGAATTTCGACGTTAGATGTAAGTAAAAAAATGGTCGAAACAAAAGTTCAGTTTTTAGAATATCTATACCTATACTATTCATTTTCAGGCTAATTTTTTTAGAATGTTTTTTGATGATATTTGCTTTTTGCTGTCCCGTCACACAATCACAAAAAATTGTTCATTATCCAAAGTTCTGTCTTTTTTCATTATTAAAAATGAATTCTGGCCCTTTTTGTTGGAAATAACATACCTATTTTAATCTGTTTTTATGTTTGATCATTACATAAAAATAAAAGGGAAGGAGAAGAGACAAACTTCGAAAATGTCAACTCAAAAATCATGCCTAAATTATCAAACTTCAACACCTAAAATGAACAATTTTCTGCCTAGAACAAACAATGGCCTCCAACAATGTGTAAAAAAATGGAAATTAATGACTGAAAAAATAGTATATTATGCAACAAGGGAGATGAAGTGATTTTCGACGAATTTTGAGGTTTATTGCCCGAGCGAAGCGAGGGAAATAACTCAAAATTCGTCGAAAATCATTTATCTCCCGAGTTGCATACGATATTTTTCATTGTAGAGGGAGTAAAAGTCGAGTTTGAGCACTCGAGCGATTCGCGAGAGGGAGTAAAAGTAGACTTTTACTCCCTCTACAATGAAAAATAATTTGTGTCCCTTTAAATTTTTCTGTAATTTTCCTTCATACGCACGCCCCTAATCTGGATTTTTAAAAAAATTTCAGCACATTTTTCTCTGTTTTTATTTTGAAATTCGATTTTTTTAAAACTATTTGAACGATACTAATGAAATTTTCAGGGGAGGCAGAAGAGCAGAGGAATAGCAGATCCTGGTTGAAATCAACTGAGCGATTTGAGCTTCAGTGTTGCTCGAATAAAAATTCAATTATTTTTATGTTCAAAAAACGTTGCAAACAAAATTGTAAACCATAAAAGTTAGGTGTAAGAAAAAAGAGAGCTTTACTTCACATTTATCAAGTTTTACGATAATTAATTAAGTAATAATTGCCAAAGACAAAATATGAAATTAAAAATAAAACGTGTTTCTAAATCTAGACGTTCGCAATCCCAAAGGCCTACTTTTCAAGATCATTCAGTCACTAAACCCTCCACCACCCAACTTTTAGTTGCTACTTGCTACACTACTGTTGAAAATGAAGAACCCAATAAATTTTGTTCCATAATTATTTTTTTCCACCTGTCAACTGTAGAAATAAACAATGCTTTAGAATAATTTTTTAGGTATTGAAATATGTACTTCTTGATTTTTTCAAAAATAGCTACTCGTATTTTACTTCCACTGCAAGATTAGAAAATGAATGAACCATTTATGGCATCGATAATCAAGAATGTATTCTCAAAGTTAATTTTTTGAGTAGTTTCCTTATTTTGAGGAAAATCTCAATTTAATTAATTCAACTTTCAAAGAGCAACAAAAATTTGTAGAGTGGTTCTTTCAATGTCTTAGTTTATTCTCAAAATGAAAACTTTCCTTCTACACAGAAATCTACTCCCTTCCTGCACACTAGCATCTCGAATATTTCTTCACCGAAAAAATCCCATCTCACCAAAAATCAAGCCACTATCGAAGTTATGATCATTCATACAATACATCACAATAACACAATATTTATGCTTAAACCTTCTCAACACACTCTCACGTCTTCATTCTTCAAACTAGCACACTTGGCGATCCTTGTCCCCGTTCCTGACACAGTACCATCATACACAGTACAATTATCTCGCACAATACACGACATAAATATACTAATACAATCGTAAACGTAATATACCACACATCCATCCATAGTACCATTTTTAATAATCCATCGTAGCACATTATGAACGTTCGAAACGTAAAAGTATTCCGATTATTTTAACAGTATTATGCAAAAGGGTCGGAAAATAATAGAACGAAATGTAAAGATAATAATCGAGAATATTTTATAAACGCTATCATAATTGGAATGAAATATCCTGTGTATTATAAACATTATACTATTTTTCCTCTTTCTCTCTTATTCATTATCATCAATGTTTTTCTGAATGAATAAATATCTACAAAATATACCCTATGTAATCTGTCCTGTCTACACATATCGAATCTAACTGCGCATTGCGATTAATATCTAACGTGGTGGTTTTTTTTGTGGTGGCCGCTCATATTTTTTAATATTTACTTATACTTGTACGTCAGGTGAGTTACTTTGTTGGTTCTTCCGTTTATAAATGAACAGCTGGAGAAGAATGATTATTGATAATTTATAGAGCGGTGCCGAGTCTCTTTTGGAATATATTGTACCGAAAAAATTAAGTACATACCTTCGGGAGTATTTCAAAAAGGTAGGTAAAGATTACGATGAATCGAAAAATGACAAAATACCTTGGAGTTTGACGAAAATCTCTGAATGACAGACCTCCCCAAAAAAATTTGAGCCTCCCTCCTCCAAAAGGAAACGGAACTTCAAAAAGGAGTCATTTTCAAAAAAAGTGTTTTTGCCACTTTTGGTAGTGCCACCGGCTGAAAACCTGCGACACATCTTCTCCTCCCTCTAAAAAGGTACCTACGATTTGAGATTCAAGACCTCGAAATTGGATACCACTTTTGGTCACTACAAGGGGGTTGAAAATCCAAAAATTGCGAAATTTACGAATTTTTGATAAAATAATTTCGATTTATTTCAATGATTTAAAAAAATTGGCTTACTTTTCAAGCCACTTGATGAACAACTTGAATTTTATGAAAATTGCGCAAATCAAAACGCAGTTGGTAACACTGATATGAAAATTTTAAATAAAATTTCATCAAGAATTATTCTAGGTGATCAAAAAAAAATTTAGTTCGATTTTGAGGTGTTGGAATGAGCGATTTGAATTGAATGAAAACCAAAAATTAATCAAATTCGTAATCTGCTTTTCAACTCCCCAGTAGAGGGCAAAACGTGATAATTCAATTTCGAGTACAATGGTTCAGAAAAGGGTATAAACTCAAACTGCACCTTTAAGGGGGGGGGGGACTTGGGTAGAGATGTGCGCCGAGGCAAAATTGGCGGCGGCGGCGAGCTTCTAAAATCTTATGGCGGCGTCATTGTTTTTTGCCTTTAAATTTAAAATCAGTTTTTGAAAAAAATTGGAAATTGATATAATTTTTAAAGGAGGTTAAAATGTTGCCCGAGCGAAGCGAGGGCGAAAATTTTCAGAAAAATTACGTTTTGAAAAATGATAATTGAAAAGCGGCCATTTTTCGCCTTTTTTGAGGGGAAAACTTCCCTTACGCCGATACGCCGCCGAGATAAAAATCGGCGGCGGCGGCGGCGGCGCTGGTAAAGTTACTCGGCGGCGGCGGCGGCCAAAAGCCAAGAAAAATTGGCGGCGGCGTATTTTTTCGGCGGCGCACATCTCTAGACTTGGATTCCCAACAGGTGGCATTATCCAAAAATAGCAAAAACCGCGTTTTTTCGGAAATGATTCCACTTTGAGACCTCCTCGATCGATTTTCTTTTGGATAAGGGGTTTAAAAATTTTCTGGCGGGTCTTCCGTCAGTCTAAGAAGAGTAGAAAAAATACCATACCGCGAAATAATTGAAGCGTCTGTTTAAAAATCAATCATAGTCCAAAAATGGAAATTTACATGGTGAGTAAAATAATATGCACAAAACGTTTCCACGACTGAAAATTAGGTTCGGTGAATGTTAGTTGGTTTCAAAATGACATTTAACCGTTCAGTACCCCTCCAGTTCTCAAAAATTGAAATGAAAAATTCGCCGTGTGTTTTTAAATCACCCTCTCTCATTCTGAATCAGTGAAAAATCACTGATAAACAGTCAGAATTGCAGCACAAAAAAATCAGTGAAATTCACTGATTTTCAGTTATTTTTCACTGATTATTCCAAGAATTTCATCGATTTTTCAGTGAATTTCATAAATATCACTGAGTTTTTAGTGAATTTTCACTGATTTCCGTAATTTTCTTTCGCTGACTTTCTTTCAGTGAAAAATTTTCACTGATTCATCACCTACTGTAGGGTGACAATGAAAAGCATGGGTAAAATTTTTTTTCTAATTTTGAAATTGCTCACCCTCCAAAAATGTTCATTTGTATGAAAAAAAATTATTCCCAAAATTTCACTTCTCTGAGTTGAGGTTAACCCGTGCCGCCCGGCACTCAAAGTTGAGGACGCGACGCCCGAGCGCGTTCGATGCTACCCCGCCACCATACGCGGTGATGAAGTTTTTTGCGTACGGGCTACGTTAAAAAAATGTTCTTACGTCGTTGTGAGGGTCAGGAGAGGGGTAGGTGTAAAAATTTTACTCAATAAGGAACCGTTCTAAGTTTTATAGAGTATACCTAGTCTGACCCAGACTGTTTAGAAATTTTTTTGTGATTTTATGACTGTTGAAAAAACTTGTAGGCATAGCGATTTTTTTTTCATTATTTTCGAAGTTTTTAACACTGAAATCGGCTCTCAACTATGATCTGCAAGTATTTCACACTCAAATATTGTAAAGAGAAGAGAAGGTAGCGAAAATTTTCCAAAAACTTGGGATTTTCAATTTTTGAGGGCTGATTTAAAGCGAAAAACATCGAAAGCAATTGGGAAAAAATCGCTGTATTTACAAGTTTTTTCAACAGTCATAAAATCACAAAAAAATTTCTAAACAGACTGGGTCAGGCTGGGTATACTCTATATAACCTAGAACGATTCCTTATTGAGTAATATTTTTAACACCTACCCCTCCCCTGGCCCCCATAACGACGTAAGAACATTTTTCTAACGTAGCCCGTACGCAAAAAACTTCATCACCGCGTACGGTGGCGGGGTAGCATCGAACGCGCTCGGGCGTCGCGTCCTCAACTTTGAGTGCCGGGCGGCACGGGTTAACCTCAACTCAGAGAAGTGAAATTTTGGGAATAATTTTTTTTCATACAAATGAACATTTTTGGAGGGTGAGCATTTTTGAAAACGAAAATTTCGGTTTCATTGTCACCCTAACCTACTGTGCTACAATTCTGACTGTTTTTCAGTGATTTTTGATTAATTTCACTGATTCAGAAATGAGAAAGCCGGTCTTCAAAGTTTTCGAGCTTTTTGTTTAAAAAACAGCCATAGTCCAACAGGTTGATTCTGAAAGTTCACTCACAACCAATCAGGATCAACCTGGTGAACCACAAATATGGATGTTTTTTTAAATAAAAAGCTCGAACCTTCGGGTACCTTCATGAAAAAATCAGCACGAGGGCGTGGTAACTCCTAGAGGTTAGTCACCGTCCACAACTTTTTGCTGTAAAACTTTTGACAGCCAAAAATTGCTTCATTTCTCTTTTTTTCTCAATTGCCTCAACTAATGTTCAACTTTACTCAAGAATATTTCAAAAACTACGCCTTCCGGAAAAATCTGAATGCACCTATCCGATAGGAAATTTAATTCTCTACAACTTTCGTCATGGTTATTATGGTCGTAGAACGCTTAGATTTCTCAGAAATCTCACTTTTCCGCGAGCAAGGCGAAAAAAATGTGATTTTTCACATAATTTAGGAAAGTTTTAACCGTAACTTTTTTTCTAAAAGAGATAGAGGTCTGCGGTTTGCGGCATTCGATTCAGCGTGAAATTTTCTATAAGATTGGACCAAAATTTTTTTTTCAAATTTCTCTCAAATCCGTGTGTATTGTTCTTGAAAAATCACATTTTTGGCTCCCCCCAAGCAAACTTTGGACAAAAAAATTATTTTTCCCTTCATTAGATACATAAAAGCAACCAAATATCGCAATCGGAACCCAAACACAAAAATCGTGTCGACTTGTAGTCCAGTCAAATTAGCTCATTTTGGGACCAAACTAGGAATAAATTGGGGGAAAAGATTTTTTTGCGCCAAAGTGGTCAGGAAGGTGTCCTGATTAACATACTAAAAGTCCTCGAAAATCCCCCCGGTGCTTCTCCCCTAAAAATCCACATTTGTGCCCCCTCGCACAGTTTTTTGCATTTTTCTTGTTTCCTATTGCTTTTTTTGAAAATTTAGCTCTATAGAATTTTGAAGAGCGTGAAATTTTACACAAAAAAGATTCTATGAATTTTTTTTGTACGACCCCCCCAACACGAGATATGCCCTCCTCTCGTAATACCATTATTTCTCAAGTTACAAAGTTGGCTATTTCAACGATGTCATTTCGAAAAAATGACCAGAAACTCGGCATAAATCGTGCAAGGTGCAAGATATGATGAAAACCTCTCCCTTCTATTCACCCCCCTTCTCCCACTCTCTCCCCCCTCCCCCTCAAAAAATGATAATAATGCTTTGAAACAGTTTACTCATTATACAAAAAAAAAAAAAATTAATTTGTCGTTTCTTCAGATTCCAAGTCACCGTCTACATCTTCATCCGAATCTTCTTGCATACAGTAATAGATCGATGAGGAGTAAAATATCAGTTATTTTGATGAGATATATAGAAATGCGAGGAGTCCGAGCGAAGCGAGGACGAAAATTTTTGCAAGAAAAGACCCTTCAAAACTTGAAAATTCATCACTTCACACCCCCAGTAAAGTTTCCCAAAATGTGACCAAAAAAATACAAATTCTTTTCCATTCCCTTCCCTTCTATGAAATGAGTCGAGAAACTTTAGATAATTTATTCTTCTTCTGAACTTTTACAAAATTCCAGCGGAAATGCCGGAAATTTCAAAATTCCCTGACTTTTCCAAACGGTCAAAATTCCCTGACTTTTCCCGGTTTTCCAGAAAATGGACATCCTGCCTTCCTTCAGCTGTCGATTGACACATCTTTACGTTTTTCAAAAACACATTGGGAAAAAAATCAGACCTAAATTATTTAAAAATAAACTACTACACCAATTTTTGTCAAAATTTAGGTTTGTGTCTTTGGTTTTTTTTTTATCCACCCTAAGATATATAGTCTACAGTCCAAGTGGCAAAAAGTGCTCTAGAAATCGAAATCAGCGTGCTTTTTTGGGGCGCAAAAAAATCAGTTGGCTTATTGTAGGTATGGGTCCCATAGTATGAAAAAACTGTATTTTGGATTTTTGCCCTTGCACAATAGGGAGCTGGGGCCTAAAAACCCCTCTTTTTTCCCATTTTTTCAACTTGACCGGGCGCAAAAAATTGTTTCACAGTGTGATAGCAGACACTCCCCCGACTCCAAATATATGTCACAACCCTTGGGCCACTTGCACAATGGGGCGCTAGGCCTCCCAAAGTGCGATTTTTCGCCAAATTTGACCATTTTTGGCACAATAATGCCTCTGTATGCGACATGTGGTCTGGGGCGCAAAAAAAATTAAACGAAATGTATACTCACATTCATTCCGCATCCGATGAGCCAAAGTTTAAGGAAAATGGTTTGCACAATACGCCGTGGTGGAATTTCAAAGTTGAGAAAATGTGTGATTTTCACCCCTTTTCATCATAAATTAAGTTATCAAAAAAATTCTGAAACTTGGGTTGCGACCTATCAAAATGGGTTAAAATTTTACAAGCAGAACGAAATTATTAGTGAAAATTGAATTTAAGCAATTTTGACCCTTTTTGAGCCTCAAATTGAGCCCCATTTTTGAGTACTTCCCAAAAATTGGCACGTGACCTATGAAAGAGGGCTAGAATTTCGTCAAAAATTCAAAAAATGTTATTCAAAACCATTTTTGAGAAATTTTTGAGCATTTTGAGCATTTTGGGCCCCAAATAGGATCAAATTTTGAGTATTTTCCAAAAATCGGCATGTAACATATTGAAATGGGATAAACTTTCTTCAAAAATTCAAAAATGTTATCCAAAACCATTTTTGAGCTACTTTTGAAAATTTTGAACCCAAAATAAGATCAAGTTCTGAGTATTTTCCAAAAATTGGTATGTTACCATTGTTACCTATTGAAATAGGATAAACTTTCTTCAAAAATTCAAAAATGTTATCCAAAAACACTTTTGAGCAACTTCTGAGAATTTTGAGCACAAAATATGATCATTTTCTGATTATTTTCGAAAAATTGGCATGTGACCTCCCAATTTTTTGAAAATACTAAAAAAATTGCTCAATTTTAGACTCAAAATTTTTGAAAATTGCTCAAAACTAGTTTTAGATAACATATTTGAATTGTTGGCGAAATTCTACCCCTCTTTCATAGGTCACATGTCAATTTTTGGAAAATACTCAAAATTTGATCCTATTTGGGGCTCGAAATGCTCAAAAATTTCTCAATAATGGGTTTGAATAACATTTTTGAATTTTTGACGAAATTCTAGCACTCTTTCATAGGTCACGTGCCAATTTTTGGGAAGTACTCAAAAATGGGGCTCAATTTGAGGCTCAAAAAGGGTCAAAATTGCTTAAATTCAATTTTCACTAATAATTTCGTTCTGCTTGTAAAATTTTAACCCATTTTGATAGGTCGCAACCCAAGTTTCAGAATTTTTTTGATAACTTAATTTATGATGAAAAGGGGTGAAAATCACACATTTTCTCAACTTTGAAATTCCACCACGGCGTATTGTGCAAACCATTTTCCTTAAACTTTGGCTCATCGGATGCGGAATGAATGTGAGTATACATTTCGTTTAATTTTTTTTGCGCCCCAGACCACATGTCGCATACAGAGGCATTATTGTGCCAAAAATGGTCAAATTTGGCGAAAAATCGCACTTTGGGAGGCCTAGCGCCCCATTGTGCAAGTGGCCCAAGGGTTGTGACATATATTTGGAGTCGGGGGAGTGTCTGCTATCACACTGTGAAAAAATTTTTTGCGCCCGGTCAAGTTGAAAAAATGGGAAAAAAGAGGGGTTTTTAGGCCCCAGCTCCCTATTGTGCAAGAGCAAAAATCCAAAATACAGTTTTTTCATACTATGGGACCCATACTTACAATAAGCCAACTGATTTTTTTTCGCCCCAAAAAAGCACGCTCAATGAACACTTTTTACCAGTTGGACTGTAGACTAATACCTATCTTTGTCGTTGCATATAAAAGCATCTCGATCAAAACTATAAGTATACATTTCTAGAAGTATGGCGCTGGCCTCGTCGACGAAGTAACAAGTGGCACATCGCACACAAGTCCACAACAAGAACAGCACTCGAGTGATGCAATTCGATAGTCTCAGAAGGTTCTCATTTTGAAATACAAGATGAACTTGAGCTTTTCACTTCATCTCGTTCCGTCGTATTATGGGATTTTCCATTATCGTACTGTACCTAACCTACCAACTCGATTAACAGTACCTATAAACACGTTACAAACGTGATATGAATTTCGTCTCCGGGTGCATGCTGATGAAGCCAATAAAGACCTGTTGTAAAATTCAAATCAATTGGGAATAACTTGTAGGAAAATGTGTTAACAACGGATATCTTTTAAGAAGACGAATATGAGAGTTATTAAAAGTTGGTTTGGAATTTAATTAAGCCCCGGATACGGCGCGGCTTCGTCGACGACGCGACATTCACGTACCTAATTTCATATTCCGCAAGATTTTCTTGCTGCTTTTTTTAATATGGTTACGTAGAAGGGGTTAAAAAGCTTTCGGTTGATATAAATTGATTGATTGAATATATAAAAGCTAAGAGCGGAGAAATTAAATTGTGTTTAGTTGCTTACAAGCGCGCGCGAGAAGGTTCTTAGGCGACGAGGAACACAGCGCTACAAGAGGGTGTCACAAACAGACTTTTCGACAGGGGTAGTGGTGTACGCGAGGATTTTCGGGATGCTTTCGAGTGGTTAGACTGTATACCGTTTGCTTCCTTTGTATTATTGTATTATTGGGTATAAGTTGAACGATACGAAATGCAAGCGATACGACGGATGCGTGTATTTTCAATTTCCCAGCGGCTCGAGAATTCGCCAAATGCTAAATTAACTTTTTCTCGCTTTTCCGACTGAATAATTGCGCGAAATTCAATTTCCTTTTTAATAATGAAAAATATTATTTCGGTTTCGCTAGATGAGATACTCGACAAAACATTCTTCAAAACAGAGACGTGTTATAGTAATTCGTTCTAATTGGCCGATCGACGACGTCGTTCTCATCGCCATT